>JAVJGJ010000047.1:111196540-111215362 GCA_035590215.1 Microhierax caerulescens
ATCTCATGATCACTGCAGCCGAGGCTGCCCCCAACCTTCACATCCCCAGCCAGTCCTTTGTTTGTTAGTACAAGGTCGAACAGCACACCTCACCTTGTTGGATCCTCTACCACCTGTGTCAAAAAGTTATCATCAGGGCTCTGCAGGATCCTCCTGGACTGCGTGTGCTTAGCTGTGTTGTCTTTCTAGCAGATATCAGGGTGGTTGAAGAAAAAACATTTTGATGCTATAACCGGTCACATGAGTAGTCACCAGAGCCTGTCTAGGAATCAGAGGTTCAGTCATAGCACTGAGGCTCATTTCAGTCATGTTTGAGATCTTTAGGATACGGTGTGCATGTGTTCAGTTTTAGATATAGCCTGATTATTTTTGTTCTGCAAAGTACTATATGCAGGAAACAAGTTTCTTTGATAAGTTCCTTGTTTACAAAACTAAGCATGACTTTATTTTCAATCCATTGTGATGTCCTCCTTTTGTTATTTAAATAATTTGCCACTTTGGTGTATTTTGCCTTTCATATGACCTAAATGTGAAAGAAATATCACCTAAATGTAGAAGAAGTGTTATACAGAGGAACCTACGTTTTCTGTGTTTTAGAGGACTTTGAAGCCATAACGTAAGTTATGGTCTTCACATTTTGAAAAGCATTGTGACTTGTGAAGGGAAATATTTTCATCGCACTTCAGGAGTTGATAAATGTTAGTACATGGATAAGAAAAATAGTGTCTAGGCATTACTTCATTATTTCTCAGTGCAGTTAACCATTAACACAGTTTATTGTGTTTTATTTAATGAATGAAGATTCCGTTCCTTTAGAAACGAGGCCATCCATTTTCAGTGCCCAGGTACGCACTTAACAAAGGCAGTTCTCACCTCCTCTTCTAACAAGTGGCTCCACTAAGCTGCTGCAAGTCTAATGTGGATCTGCATTGGCAGTAGAAGATGAGTTAACTGATGTAATGCATTTTTACCTGCATCAGTTATGGGTCTGGGGTGCATTGGTGAGATTTAGAAACAGACCTGGGAAAAGCGTCAGGACTTCATGCAAAGCTGTACACAACAAAGAGGAATTCTGCACTGGGGGGATACCAGTTGGGCTGATTCCCATGAATGACTCCTTTGCTCAGCAGTGGACCCCAAAGGAACTATTCCCTCCATTATTCCAAACATATTCCCACTGAACCGCACTCATGTAACAACCTATTGTCTTCAGGTGACAAAATATTTATGGTTGATTCATACATTTCATTGAAAGAGGGACTGTGCTTCCCTTGAGCCTAGCTGTAT
Organism: Microhierax caerulescens; assembly: GCA_035590215.1. Taxonomy (NCBI): domain Eukaryota; kingdom Metazoa; phylum Chordata; class Aves; order Falconiformes; family Falconidae; genus Microhierax; species Microhierax caerulescens. The sequence goes on from JAVJGJ010000047.1 coordinate 111,197,828, forward strand.
TGGACTGAGAGAAGACGATCCTGATGCCACACACACTGCATGAAACCCAAGGTCTTGGCACTGACACTTCCCACAGGCTTTCCTCCTAGCCCCAGCCAAGAACGCCTCACTCTCTGCTCTGCTGCTCAGACAAAGGCAATAAAAAGAAAACTGGCAGAAGTAATTTACTGCTTTAAACAAGAAGTAAAACCTCACAAGACCTTCAAGGGGAACACAGAAACAGCCACACTGCAGGACCAGTATGCCTCATCTAATCCGGTGTTTATGAGGGTATATATCTACTAAAGTTGTCTGGGATGGCCTATGGAAGCTGGCCTAGATAAAGCATAGATGAAGTCTTTCAACATGTTTATGTTGTGTAAAGGAAACACTGTGCCTTGAAAAGGTTCTTGAGACCCAGGGCTTGGGATCTTTCCCTTCCCTATCTCAGTAGGGCCTGCAGCAATAGGACAAGGGGTAATGGTTTTAAAACAAAAGAGGGGAGACTCAGACTAGATATAATGAAGAAATTTTTTATGATAAGGGTGGTGGACACTGGCCCAGGTTGCCCAGAGAAGTGATAGAGGTCCCATCCCTGGAAATATTCAGTGTCAGGTTGGACGGGGCTGTGAGCAACCCGATCTAGTTGAAGAGGTCCCTGATCTTTGCAGGGGGGTTGGACTAGACAACTTTCAAAGGTCCCTTCCCACCCAAACTATTCAATGATTTGATGAACCAGGCATCTTATCAGCAGAGATCAGGTTAGTCAGCCATGATTTACCTTTGAACAATCTATGCTGACTGCTCCCAATCATCTTCATGACCTTCACGTGGCTGGAAAAGATTTCCAGGAGGATTTGCTCTGTAACCTTCCCTGTACCAAAGACAAAGCTGATTGGCCTGCATTTCCCTGGGTGGTTGCTCCTGAAGATAGCTGTGATGTGTCTCTTTCTACACATCAGGCATCTCCCTCAGTCACAATGACTTTTCAAAGATGACAGAGAGGGCCCGCACAACAACTACCTCGGGACTTTCAGGCCCATCCTATCGGGTCCTGTAGACTTGTTTCTTTCTGATTGGCTTCTGCGCTCTTTAACTGTATCTTACTCAACTATGAGCAACTCTTCACTCTGCTGAAGCCCTGAGTGCACCAATAGGCTGTAATTGCCTTAACCATCCTCACCTGAGATGTCCACCCACACCCTCACTGACCACGAGGCCAGGAGCTCTCATAAGCCCAGACGATGAGTCCCTTCCTGAGCTACGTTGCAGCTGTAAGACCTATTTCCAGACCTATTTCCAGACCTGTTTCCTGGTGGTCCTGAGTCATTGCTTTCCTGGGTTGACCTTGGATCTGACTCGTTACCTTGCTTTTGCCTGATGATCACTGGATGGTTGATAGGACCTGTTGCTGTCGCTGCTCCTACTCAAGGGCTGTGGGACCATGCCCCTGTGGTAAGATCCTTGCCTGTGCTGTCTTCACCCTTGTCTCACCCTCCCTGGTGAAGCAGCCCTCCCCTTGCTGCCCTCTGGCATGCTCACACAAGCTAGGCTGGTAGGATCAGGGAAATGGGAGACCAGACGGCAGACCTTACTGTTGAAACGTAAGGCCAGAAAAAAAAAGCATTCAGCCTACGCTGCGTCTTCTGTCACTAGGTTCCCTGCCCTGCTATGCAGCAAGGCCATGTCTTCCTTAGATTTCATCTTGCTGCCAGCGTGCTTATAGAAATAATTCTTGTTGACCAAAATGACCTCTATGTGTTCCAGCCTAGCTGAACTTTGGCCTTCCTGGCTTCACTCCTGCAAATTCAGACAAAGCTTCTATGTTCTTCCTGGGCCGCCTGTCTCTGCTTCTACCTTCTGCACGCTTTCCTTTTGCATTTGAGCTCAGGAGCTGTATGGCTCTTCCACGGGCCCTTTCTCCAGCGTTCAGTTCCTGCATATCAGAATGGGCTTTCCTTAGTTCAGAACTCTCCTCGACTCTCATCAGTGTTAGTTGGGAGATTTTGAGCTGTTTTGGTGCAAGCCAAATTTGTCACTAGGCTTTCCTATAAAGTAAATGTCCCTTGCTGAACCAGAACTGGGACATCTGAGACATCACTTCACTGTAAAAGATATTGCGAGGTGGTAAAGGAGCTAGTGGTGGACAGAAATATGAATGCAAAATCATAGTATTACTTTCAGTGTGAATGGCTAAAATGCTGGTCTTGCCCAGCGCTGTCTCTTCTGATCTGCAAGCAAAGCTGCATCGTACGATCCTCTAACACAAACCCAAATGGCTACTAGCCCTAGTGTCAGTTGCTATCATGCTGGGCCAGGGCAGCTCTCTGGAGGACAGCAGAGGGTGGCAGGAGCTTGAGCAGGGGTGCGTGGGTCCCTGCCACCTGTCTCTGCGCACAGGCGGTGACCAGCTGGGATGCTCAGAATGCAGCTGTGCATGCCAGGTCCCTGCTGGGGCTGTACAGGTCTCGCTGCAGAGGAAGGGCTTCAAACCCTCTTCTCCCAGGTATGGACCTGCTACCTGGCACAGCTGCCATAGCTCACCCTCGAGTGTCACAGCAGCAGCTGCTCGCTCCTTGCTGGCCCTGCCTGCCCACTGCAGCAGCGTAGTGTTAATGAGCTTTGTCAAAAGCTTGTTAAATTCTGTGAACTGTTGAAGCAGCTGGTTTGTTGATCCTTAATAGCTTTATACAAATCCAAATCAAGATTTTATATGAACCTTTATGGGCAAAGCCTTAATTGGTCGAAAGATATGAGGTGACATTGACCTCCTGCCCACCTCCTGTTCCAGTGGAGACCTCCCAGTTCTGAACGCACTGAGCCTGGCCCTGTCTTTGCTTTAGGGAAAAGCCCACCTTATTGTACAGCAATATAAATATGTATACCGCCACATCTTCTCAACAAGTATTTTGTCATTAGAGAAGTCTAGTGGTGACAGAAAACACAAACCCTTTCGTGGTGTGGGAGTGACAGCAGCACATGGTGTGCTCAGCTGCGTTCAGAGGACGGGATTGGGGAAATAAGTTATTTCACACGTGTGCTTTATACCAGCTTACAGACATGGTGCAGACTGGTGACTCCCAGGTCCACACAATGATGTCATCAAGGTTTGCTGGACAATGCCTCAGGTGTCAGGTAGAACTGGGAATGCTGAAAGTTCTATCAGGCTGAATTTGTGCAGAGATAATAAAGCAACTGGGAATATGGACAAAATAGCCATAATTTTACAGAAATAACTTCAAAAAAGATGGTTTAGTTTGCCTGTGGTGAATTCCATGAAAATATTTTTCTTTTGATATTGGCCCGATTTGTATGAATAACAGCTAATTAAAGATAAAATAAAAGATGGAAAAAACCTTCTAATGATCTATTAAAAAAAGCTCTCAGGGGATTTAAAGAGGTAATATGTACTTAATGGAGGGACTAAAAATACAGCTGCATGTTAATTATGGCAGGAAAAAATCCCCAAAGCTGATCTACAGAGCTTTCCCCAAAATGGTGTTTGGTAAGGTGTCCTTAGGGAGACCAAGGAGAGCAGATTTCACCTTACCTCCTTCACATGCCTTCTGACAGGACCCTTCTAACCGCACTGTTCACGGGGCCGTAGGCTCACTTTTAACCCCAGCCATCGAGGTAAGCAGATCCCTCTACCTGCCCCTGAGCAGCCAGCATCTCCACTTGCTGTCAGCGTTGCTTCTCCATGGCAGCTGCTTTCCAGCCCCACCGCACCAGGAGCTCTAGGCTTCTTCTGTCTCGTCCCAGCCCTGAGGTTTGGTGGTACCGTAGCCAAAGCCCCCCAGCATTTGTCGGGGGAGCGGTCTTTCAATTATTTGCCTGGGAGCTTGTTTTTTTGAAGTGTTTCTCATGCCTCAATCTAGAATTATTATTTTTTTTAATTTAAAACCTTGAAGCCGGTTTAGTTTTCATCCTAAATGTCAAATTTATTTATTTTTTCTTAACTATAGAGATTTTCCCAGTGTTTGTGAAGCTGCATCTTTGTGCTCCCCTGGACCGTTCCCGCTGGAACGAGGGCGAGCTACGGCCGGGCCAAAGCGGGACGCCGCGCACTGGGCCCCGCCGGCCGCTAGGGGGCGCCCGCCGGCCGCCCTGCGCCTCCAGCCACGTTCAATTAAAACCAGAGCGTGCTGCCCCTGGGTAAAGGTAAACAAGCGTAAGAAACTTCTAGGTCACGAGAAAGCAATAGTGACGTTACGGTAAGGCGATAGGAATATAAATATTAAATAGCTACAAATAATACTTTAAACAGTATGATTTGAATCCTAATCGCTATTTAAAACAGCAGCCTGCAATGACGGCAATTTTTACAAGTGGCTGATGAATCGAGTCCCTCAGCCAAACCTATCTTCAGAGTCTGATGTTCCACAGGATAACTATTCAGTGGTGTATAATAATTTAGCCTGTTGAAAGTATTTAAGGTCAGAAACCAGAATCGTACATCTCATCAGAGCAGGTTATCCAAGTATGGCATGAGCAGGTGGCTTCCCAAAGGGAAGGGTGAGCGAGGCAGCTCTCTGCTCCCATAGGGAAACACAAATGGCCTTTGGAAATCTTTTCCTTGAAAGATATGATGCAGTCACAAAATCTAGGCCAAGCTTTATAGAACATTATATCAATAGAGAGAGGGAGAAGTTAAAAGGGGGTTGAACAAAATCTTCTGGGTTAATTGAAAAGCATTTTTTTGCCTATATCTCTTCCAATGAAGTGATGGAAGAGGGGGAAAAACCTAGGAAGATTTACTTGACAAAAATGCCAAGTAGGCTATATTAATGGAGACCAACAGAAAGACATTGCAAATTAAATTAAGCAGAGATAAGTTCAAAATTACAGTTTTCTCAACTATGCCCTTTGTTCAAATGCTGAATCGTTTCTGATCAGATTTGGTGCTTTCTTTGGCTGAGCACTCGAAGGTGCTGAGCTCCCTGCTTTAGCTTCAGCTAGGAGAAGTTACTGGAGCTGGTGGAGGGGAAAGACATTGTATTAAAAAAACCTGTGTAAAATACTACTACTGTGTTAAAATTAAAATGGAAAACGTCAAAAACTTTGAAAATGCTGTTGCAAGTGCATCTGGCTCATTCTTTTTGTGGCTGGATGGCATCACCCCCATCTGGCTGTTGGGCTCCACCACCAGAGGAGTCCTTGGCAATGTTCTCTGACAAGTCTGTTCTGGTGGCAGCTTCTAATCCAGGGGGGAGGTTCAACCACCCAAGCTGTAAATCAACTTGGTATTGTAGGAAATCCCAACGTCTCATTTTCTGTAGTCAAAATTTTGTTTTTTATGAAACAGATGTTGTGCTTTTTTTTTATTTTTTTTTAAATTGTAATTTGGAATGTTGCCTGACTTTTCAAAGGGAATAAGTAATAATTTCCTATAAATAGAAATTTCTCATAAAAAGATAAAGCCTTTCAACAATGTGTGAAAAAAAGTTTTATTAAAAATTTCTGGCTAGTTCTGGGATTTGCTCCCTTACATACATAGATAATCCTAAGAAAACTCAAAGGGAAGCATGAAATTACCATATTTTTAAAGGTAGCTAAAATTGGAACAAAGTCCATAGGTCTTAGTAATATGGGTTATGTGTTTGGATTCAAATTTGCAGGACCCAAAACAACTACCCATTATTTGTCATTATTGCTAAGTTAATACAGAAAAAAGGAAATGATTGTTTCTTCTGGGAGATTGACTGGCAGTGTGCAAAGTGGACAGAGCTGGAAAGGAGGCTGGCGGTCCCTGGGTGATCCAGGGCAAGACTATCGCTGTCATGACAAATAGAGCTGTAAGGCAACTGTTGCAGACTGTAACTGATCCATTGGTTCCAGATATGCTCAACAATCAGTATGTAGATAAGCTAATTTACAGTATATTACTCAAACTAAAGGATGTTTCTACGCTCCACTAATAGTTCCAAAAGGTTATTATTTTCTAGTTAGCGCGTAAGACAAAGCCAGACCGTAAGTGATTGAGAAGCTTTATTTTTATGTAGTTTTGTGGTTACATTCTTGAACAATTGTGCATTGATTTGAAATGGTTTATAACCCACCAGGACCAGATTTGAATACCACAAGTGCCAAGGCGATAATGTTGTGGTGGAACACAAGCCAGTGAGCCAGCCAGATTAGGCAGAAACTATGTGATGAAGATAGAAAAGAAATTAAGGCAGATTGGAAAGCACAAGTGAGCTGTGGATAGGGATTTAAGGGAATGCTTTAAGTGGCAATTTGCAATTGGAACATGGGAAATGCCGGAATGTAACACTATAATGTAATGGTACATAGTATACAAATCAATTTGTGTATTATATTGCAGATTGTAATTATGCAGCATTAGGATATCCATTTTACGCATTATAACATTTTGTAATATTGGTATAATTATATAATTGCAGCAAATCATAATGTTACATACCATACTAATACCCAAGTAATTAAGACCCTAAAGCACATGGAGCAGTCCTGCAAAATTCTGGTTTTCTTTCCTGACAGGCTTCTTTGGAATATTTGCATGATTGCCACATCATGAGACCAAGATCCCCAAGTCTGTATATTGTCACTTCGCTGTCTTGCAGTTCTCACTTGGTTTTCATCAGCTTCTGCTTATCTCAAGCTACATTTAGCACTAGATGTACATGAAAGAATGAGCTGCAGCTGCCAGCTAAGGTCCTTAGTTCACCTCAGTGGTAAAGCCTCACAATTGTAATATTTACAGTCCTGAGCTCCCACCTCTAGGACGGCTGAAACGGCAGAAGGTACTAGAGGCATGTTGTTTCCCTGTCCCTGTTCTTCTGCATCGCCAGTAAACCCTCAGCTGCTGGTTCCCAGTAAGCCTCCTGCTAAGGAAGGTACGCTTTGCTCCAGGCACTTAGAATGCCTGAATTGTTTTTACTGTATGCCTTACATGCAAAATTATTATTATTATTTAAACCTAAGATGGCTTATTAGTTAAATTGTTCAATAAACACTGCTGCATAATTCATTGTGTACACTGGGAGCTTTTAAGTCTAATGTGCCATATAGCGTACTTGTGCCTTCAGTGGAATACAAACACACGCAGGCACTTGTCTTCAGTGGTGTTGGCCAAGTCATTAAACATCGCTGTTCTTGTTATCCTAAGTTCTCAAGTGCTTGGCTCCCAGGCAGTGCAGTTTCCAACCTGCAGTCCTCTGCTGGGCTCTCAGATTTCTGGAGAAAATGCAGGTGGAAGGTTGCAGCCCTCAGAAATGCTGCTTCAGTGCTTTGTGATAGGGATGAGGTCCCTGGGAAAGCAGATGTTTCTGCTTTCTCCATGTTTTTTATGTTCTTTCAGATCATTTAATTCTTAAAGGTCAGAAGCTTCAAGAATGTGTGATTAATGCTAGAACTCATTCTGACGTTAAGGTGATACTATTGATCACCTTGATTACTGTTGTAAGAGTAGATTAAGATTTAGGTCAGCTATGTTACTGATGGTCACTGCGATACGATAGGAAGTTATCATATTCCCAGGACTCCAAGGACCATGTCCAGAAAACTTAAACTCTACGAATCTAGTATTTCCTATCAGCAAGATGCTTCTGTTCTTGGGCCAAAGTAAAAAAGCAATGAAAATATGAGAACAAAGTCCCTGTGGGCTTCCTTTGGGGAGGCAGAACTCAGAACTGCCAGACTCTGTGAACTATGTTTAAGGCAACAAAGCTTCTAAGATAACCCAGGCACCCACGTAGAGAATTTTTCTGGAATAACCTTCTGGTTCATGGCTCGTTTGATTTCTTCTGGCTGCGTTTTGAGGTTTCCTAGACAGGTTCTGGAGGGTTTCATCTAGCCTTGTTTGGCTGCTGGTGGGGAGTGCTAAAGCCAGGGACCCCGGGGGAATGCCAGGGAGGTGAAAAGACATACAATCCTTGTTAACTCTCCTCTGTGGAGGGACTGCATTTAAAGGAAGGGCAAAGACTGTGTCTAAAGAGGTGAAACTAATATAATTTGTGAAGACAATCCATGCCCGAACTATACATCGCTGTCTTGCTTTCTAGTCTTGTATATGTCCTCCTATAGCTTCTGCCAACATACTATACTTCCAGTCTTGAGGTGTAGATACTACTCAGTCAAGTTGCTCGGCAGCTGTTGCATTTCTGACAGGCTACTGTGTTTAGGGTTTGCATCCTGCAGATCGGTACTGCTGTGTAATTCACCTGTGCGAGGCAAGCAATGAAGAGAAACTCTTTCAGTATGTCATGAAAAACAAACCATAAATGGCATTGGAAAAACATCTTCAAAATATTGGGGTTTCACAGTAAAGTTTATAAAATATCTGGTCTTGGAAACCCGAGATTTAACTTTGATTAGAACTAAATGAGCAATTTCATGCTGGTGGTGTACAGGCAATGGTTATTAATTATTCATTTGCTCCCTTTCAGAGTGCTTTGATCCTTGCAGAAGCAGAGTTGCAATAGGAAGATCTCAGCCATCTATACATTGGATATTTATGATGTTCTGTTACGTTGGGCAGTTGTGGTTGCACTGCTGAATACTGAATTCTTGGGGGTGTTGCTGCTTCAGCTGCATCCAGGAAAAGAGTGCCAGACAGCAGCCTTTTGTCTCTTGGTTCAATTTCCTTGATTACCTCTTTTCACCTTTCAGAACAGTAATGCATTGATGCTGCTTTGGCCAAATGACTCTTATTTGAAACTTGTCTTTATTTTTTTGTTTAATAACTTAAGCAGTTGCTGGGCCAAAACCTGGCAGTGTTATACTTGTGAGCAGCAACAGCCACAAGGCAATCCGGCATGGCCTCATCCAAAATGTGTGATTTGTTGAACACTGTAGTCATGCAAGCAGGCTGGTATAACAGGACCGTGTACAGCATTCGTTGAGGTGTGGGGGTTTTTTTCGCTTTGGAGCAAGTTATGTAGAAACCCTGAGAAACACCCATTAGTCTATTTTCGACAGACAGGAAAAATTGTAGCGGTCAGAAAAAATGTTGCTGGGATCTTTAGGAATATCCTCCCCTGTCTGTTCTTTTGGTGCATTTTGCTTGTATGTAATTGTTATTTATAATGCTCTTTTTCTTATTACAGCATTTCCTACTGAATTCATTTGAGACTATAGAAGTTATTTAGCTCATAACCACAGGTTTTAGGGATGGTTTTATACATCATTAGCCTATACTAATGACTGCTTTCAAGGTAAACATAACATTTCTGTAGTTGGCTGAATAGCCTTTGGGGAGTCCATTATAGAGATGTTTTCTGCTTAAAACAGGTGTTCCAAGTTTAATAACCAGGGCAGGCTGATCTATAGGAGTCTGGTATTCTTTTGTTGGAGGCTTTTAAAACCACAATTCTGATAGCATTCATTATTCACTTGAGATGGCATTAGAATAAATTATTAATAAAATATTTAAATGCAGAACAAAGAGTTAGAAAAGTTAGAGATTGATCGCCTGAGATGCAATGTTGGTGCTCCCTTAGTTGTGGCTCCCTGTGTTGCCAGGCTGAGGTACTTCTGTTTTATCTCATCTGCAGTTTTTTTCATTCATGCCGACTGGGCTGTATTCAGGCTGTGTTGTGTACAATCTATTTAATAATCACTCCTATCAATAGCATGATTTGCATATGTAAAATTGAAAAGACTTCGCCTGCAAACTATGGCGACTGAGATTTTATAAAAATAATAAAATCATGTAGTTCGATTTTTCTCCTTGCCAGAAGTTTACGTTTCCAGGTGATTTCAAAGTGTGTTGGTGATATCGTTCATTCCAATACAAGTAAAGAGGCTTTGCACAAATTCAGATTTTTGTGGTTAGCCTCAAATCCAGGAATAGTGGTACTAATGGAGTGAGAGAGGAACGGCATCTTTGCTAACAAGGCCAAATTTTTTCACCGCCTTTGGTGCCAGCCTTATCTCATATGCAGAGAAAGGAGGTGTCTCAGCTTCCTGAGAAACTTGGCCCATTCTGAAACAATAATTGGTGGTGTAGCCAGCCCACCTTGGTCACCGCTCCGAGGCTGGGAGCACAAATCTCTCCTCTCCCGGGCACACGCTCTGCTCCTGGGGCAGCCTGCAGTGGTGGAGCTGGGGCAGGGGACATGGGTGCTGATGGCTCGGCAGATGGCTGAAGTCCTTAATTCTGGTAATAAGAATAACACAGCCATGTGGTCCAGAGCTGTAGGAGAAGCCGTTTTTCTAATAGTAGTCAATATTGAGAGCTTGGGGGGAGGGGAAGCCGAGCTAAGCTTTCAAGCAGTTAAGACCTTTATGTGCAGCACTGAGGAAGACCCGTGTAGCTATTCTGAACCATCGGCATGTTGTCAAGTACAAACCAATCAGCTCAGTTACAAATGATTGTGCTTTTTGTGCTGAAATCTTGTCCACCAGCTAAACTAGGCTATGACCATCCTGTAGATGGCTGGAAGTGGATGAGATTCGGTGCAAACCATGAAGGGAAGAGCCCTGCTCCTGGGACCTGTGAGCTGGACAGGCGTTTCAGCATCGGCACATGGCGGGCAAGAGAGTCCCGGAGGGACCACAGTGACCTAATACTTTCAGGACTGGTCTCACCTAAGCCAGACACTAGCAGAAGGAGACAGAGAACTAAAGCCCGTCAGCAGTGGGCTGAGAGCTGCAGGAGGATGTCACCATGGAGGTGACAGCTATCCTGTGGTGTAGCAGGGGGTGCAGCATGCTTACCCTGCAAATGTGGCTCTTACAGCTATTTGAGTTTCCCCTGTATTCTCGCTTTATGACCACAGACCTAAATCTGAGCCTGACTTCCTTCCCAAGAGGCTGTTTGTGGGGGATTTCCTCTGGAAAACCTTCTGCTTCCCCCTGCTGATCCTCCCTGGCCAAGGGCCTGCGGGCATGATGCAATGCAACCTTTCTGGGACACGGGGGCTAAGTCCACCAGGTCTACAGGCATAAACCCAAAGGCAGGACTGCATGAGGCAGAGGAAAGTGTCTGCCACTTCCACTCGAGGCCACCCAGAGCTTCTTCAGACCTGGCCTGGCAGAGCTGCTTGCACTTGCCCATGTCACAAGCAGACAGAGGTGATGGAGGAGGTGGCAGAGGCAGCAGTGGCTCCTCCGCCTGGGGAGGTAAACCAGACGTGCAGAGATGTAACTTTGCATTTCCCTGACGCCATTTTTTTGTGCATTTGGGCCAGTTTTATTTTGTCATTGCGTGTGAGGCTAGCTTTATCTTCAATCCTTATGTGCTTTTAAAAAAATTGAAGTTATGAAAAGCACACCTACCTGTGGCTTTAAAAAGTTCTTTCTGCTAGGAATGGTGACCCCCGTTATAATTATGCCATATTTGCCTTCTTTAAATCCTCAGCAGAGAAGCTTAAGGTTTTCCATTTGCTGTTGTCATGATAATTCAAAGATAGCTTTAAAACTAACCCAGCAGGTTCAGTGCGGACTGAGCGACTTTTGTTGGCGTGGAGGTATCCGAGGGATGTAGGTGTCAGTGAATGGGACCGATTTTGATTGTGTGGGCCCTGTGGGGTCCGTGATACGGTAAGATACAGTGCGTGCTGCGACTGCGGCCTGTTTCAGCTTTTGCTTGGCGTGAGATATTGAGGGTGGTCAAAGCCATAAACGTGACAGCACAGCACGTGCCCTCAAAATGTTCATGAAATGTTCCCGTGGCCTTTCTAGTGTCCTGAAAAGTGTGATGTGCAGCTGGGGCAAACACAGCAGGGCAGGGAAGTTAGGTTGGTGGTTTGTGTGGTATGAAGGGTTAAGATGGGGGGGAAGGCTCCCTTCTCTGCTTCCTAGGCGTGTGGTCTTAGATCTCAGTCTGTGGGGAAACAAACCTTCCCGAGAAGTGGAGTCTCATGGGGAAAGTCTTCTGTTCCACAAAGCTCCCTGGTCTAAGGGGAACAGGGCTGGGACTTTGGTGCTAGCTACTGCCTAAGAAATACGCAGTCAATGTTGTCTCGGTGGACTCTGTCACCCAGACATTAAGAAAAAAAAAACATTTTAAAGTGAGCTTTACCTTCTGTTTTTCTCTCTTTAATTTTTCTCTTTTCCCACTGGAGAAAGTTTCCTATTCCCAGGCATCACTTAAGCACATGCAGAATTATCTGGGGGCTTAACAAATGGAGAGAGAGAGCAGCAGGATTTTGAGAAGACACCCATGGGAGGGAGAGCACTGCTGAGATGAATGTTTCCAGGAGACAGATTATGTAAAACTTCTTGCTTTCATGAGGGAAATCTAGCACTGGTTGCACAGGCATGGTGGTGGAGATCACAGGAGTAGAGGGACTGAATCAGGTTCAAACTGTGCACCCAAAAGAAAGCTCGCTGGCAGGGAGGAGGGGATCTCCAAATCCTTCCAGCATCAAGTCTTCACATATGTTCCCTATCAGCCCCCTGCATGAACAGCATGTGGTCAATACGCTCCGCATGCACTTATATTTCTTAGGTACCCAGCAGGCTAATTTGATTCGAATCCTCTGCTTTTCCCCACCCCTGCAGCAGAGAAAAGGCTTTTTATCCCTTAGATGTGACAACAACAAATTCTGGAGCTATTTCTGACGTGCCCTTTCTGTACCACAGTCTTATTCAAAGGCTTATGGGTAACATTTGTTTGGGAGGCATGTTAAAAAAAAAAAAAATTGGCAGCAGATTACTGACTAATTGCTTAATTTAAACTGGTGAAACAAAGACGTTCAACTTCAAAGCTGAGGGACTCTTGAAGAGCTGCAGGTGTTTCCCTCTGACTGACTGCTGTTTTGTTTCTTCTTTAAATTTATGCTAGCTGGCAGAACTAATACCTAGAGAATAAAATCCCAGTCGGTTCCTACCTTCTGCTGCTGCCCCCACCTCACCCTGTACTGTGCTTACTACAGCGTCTCACAGATGCATTGCACTGCACCCGTGTTTTGTGAGCAGGGTACTGCTGCGAACCCAACCCCCCCCCAGGGCAGAACGTGCTGTTAAAGGGAAGGAAGACTCTGGAAAAGCTGAATGTGCTTTCTGCCTCTTCCTGGGAAGTGTATCTGAAGTATTTTGCTACCTCACTCTTGTTTTTAACTGAAATATCGAAAGCATTTGGGAACTCTTAGGCAATGTCAATTTAAAAGCTTTGAGACCCCATTCCACAACTCCTGTTGGCAAATGTGAGAGGGCTTCCCAGTTCCTCAGAACCGGGACTGTATCCTGCCAGCATCTCTCAGGAGCGTGGCAGGAAACCCAAGCAGACTGTAGGAGGTGGAAAAGCAGGAGCATGGCTCACTGAAAGAAGGCTGTAGCAGAGGAGTGAGCCAAAGGCTCTGTTTGTGCAGAGCTGCTCCGCCTCACCTGGAGAGCGGCATTCAGCAGCACTCCCACTGGAGTGACAGTGACACTTTTAACAGGTACTTAGGGTCAGGTGCTTGTTAGTGGGGTTGTTATCTGTCACTAAGAGGTGTCAGAGCAGTTAATATAGCTTACTGGGGGAGGGTAAGGATATAGCTACTGGGAGCATCATACCCTCCTTCTGCCTGCGGAGAGCATCTGTTCCATTAGCGTCTTACCTATTTGTCGTAATTTGCTTTTGACATTAAAGATTACACATATGATGTCAGGCTTCAGTACTAAAATAATTGCTTTCTAGGTTACCAAAATATTGTATTGGCATAATAAAATGTTGACTCCTTCGGCTGTGAGAGAACCTGGGAATATTTCATGCTGATGCTGTGCATGTAATACTTTCTTCTTGGCTGGAATGGGCCCAATCTTATCTAATGATAGATTAAATCCATGGGACACCCCGGAGAGGTGGCTGCTCAGCAGGTGCCAGTGATGATCACGGGGGAACTTAGCTGTGTTGACACCCACTGAAAAAGTCCCTGGGGTTTCTGGAGGAGCATCGTGGCATGCAGTCAGGCAAGAGCCAAAGATTGTCGGTGGTGTCAGGCAGCCGGTGTGCGCAGGGACAGCACAGGGCAGGCTTCAGCCAGCTGGACCCGTGTGCTCAGCTCCTGCCAGAGGCAGCGGTGTGCCACGGAAAGCTGATGGAAAAGCCCAAAGGTGGAGGTCAGAAAAGCATTCATTTGGCATAGGGGCTTGTCCAAAATAGCATCAAAATTGCTTTGTCAAGTCTGGGATGGAATTTTCTTAGCAAAACTTGGGGGGGTTACTGATCAAATTATTCTTTTTTTTAAGGAAAAAAGTTTATGAAAGTAAAAAAAAATCCAACAACCCCCACAAAAAAACCAAAACAAAACAACAGAACACAATAGTGGAAGAAATTCACCTAACTTTTTCTTTCTTTCTTTCTTTTTTTTTTTTTTTTCCTTCTATATCTGAGAATTCTCAGTTCTGGGCCATTCCTAGGGTTTTTAAGTCTCATCTCTGCAAGACAATTTGAACGCAGATGATGAAGTTGATTTTTTTATCTAAATCCTCCTTGAGTTTTCAATGTATTTTATTGTTGCTTGTTTTGTTATCAATACAATTTTAAAACCATACCAAAGGGAAATAATTGCTTTAATCACTTCGTGAAAATCTCTGTTGAGGTTGTGAGAACTTTATCTGAGTAAGTCCCGAAGGATCATGTTTGTACACTGTAAGTCCCACGGATCAAACAGCAATTGTTTGAACTGCAGCGGTTTTATATTGTAAGAAAAAGCAGAAACCCATACATTTATAATCACAGGCCTGAGCTGGAATTAAGGATCTCCAAACCTTGGGGGTGTTTCCACCTGAATCTCTAGACCGAGAAGGGCCTCTGCAACCCCTGCCCTGCCGCAGGACATAGATCAGCCTTTTGACCTTGGCTTTACAGTGGATTAATTTACGGTGCGTTGGCACTGCTGGGGACACCTGCTCAGGAGCTGGACCCCGCTTTCAGATCCCCTGTCCGTCGGAAAGAGCCTGCTCTGTTGCTCCACTGTAAGCAGGTTAATGTGCTTGCTGGCACAACTGATTCATAGTTTAATTATTAATATTCCCCCCCCCCCCCTTGTCACTTTTCCAGGTGAGATGTTACTACAGGTAAAGCCTGGGCATTGTGCAGAATGTACTCAGCTGTGAGTCCATACAAAGTCACTACGTGTGTCCCTGTGGGTCCTTGTAAAGGAATTAAAGCTAAATTGAGCCCCATAGGTGGAAAACAAAGTAGAAAATGGGCGTTCTGTAGTGTTCTTTTCCAAGAACAGTATCTTTTTAACAGCGAACAGCACAGGGCACAGACGTGGTTACTTTGTGACCACGCAGAGGATGCGATACTGTTATTTCTCATCCTGCAGAGAAAACTGAGCGCTGCCCATCGGGCCCTCTGGTACGGGCTCAGTGTTTGCTGCTGTCCCCAGCCATCCTTGTCTCCTGCTGGAAGCGTGGCTCCCGTGTTCCCAAAGCAAGCACCTCTCTGGGGCTGCTTGAGGCAGTTCTGCTCTTGCCTCTTGCTGCGGGAAGGGTCAGTCTGGGGGAGGAAGGCTGGCTCGCTCGCCCGTGCTTCAGAGGTCTCAAGGGCAGGGGTGTTTGGTACCCAGGCTAGCCACTCCCTTCCCACAACACGTGTGGTGTCAAATACGGATGGCTCTCCTCTTCGTCTCATTTTGCCACGGAAGCAGCACAGCTTTTTTTGGCTAATTTATTATTTTACTGAGGAAAGATGCCCCATGATGAGCATGGTGGCATCCACGGCTCTTCCTTTCTTTTTGTCTTTGGTTATTTCCTTGTGGTGTCTAATTGTGAAGGGAAAACTCCAGGAGATCAAGCCATGCAATAATTAAACTCACGTTAAAGATTAAATGAAATTGTTTAGCCTTATTTGAATATGCTGTTCTAAATTCCATGGGGCAAACTCCTTATTTGGGAAGGAAACTTACTGTATTTTGCTGGAGCAAATGATAAATTTTCTGGACTCTTGGGCTGTGTAAGAATGGTAGGGATTCAGATCCTGGATCCCATAAAGCAGATAAATCTAGGAAAACATTTTCACCACACTTGGTGGTTCTACTGTCTACTAGACCTACTTTGTTACACTGTATTGAAAAGTACATTTGTCATAACTTGCTTATTAAGATGCATGTCACACGCCTCATCATGCTGATCAGCCTGAAACGGAGCAGTTTCCCAGCTGCTAATCTGCTGTGCCACAAGAAGGGCAGGTTACAAGTCAAGACTCCAGGGATTAAATTGTGGTTCCTTTGAAATAGATAGGCATCTTGCCAATCACTTTGGTTTCTGCTCTTTTTTGCTGTTTTATATGGATTCTGGTTTTGATTCCTATCAGTAGCCTGCTGTGGGACTTCAACAAGTTATTTAACTCTTCCAGACTCTGAGCTTCTCAGCAGTATTTCACAACCCTTTGGATTATATATAACACAGTAAGAACATGTGCATATATTAGACATGTAGTATTAAAAACATTAAGATGACCAAACATTCCTCTGTAATCGCTCTCCTGACACACTGATTTCCTGTTCAGGATTGTGGGTAGGAAAGGCCAAAGGTATTTCCCACAATGAGAAACGTAATTTTCACAGGAGAGTTTTTTTCCATTCTGTGGATAATTTTCCAAACCCTTCTTTCCATAGTTTCTGTGGGCAACCCCCTTTTGAGGTCAGCATCAGGGCTGTGCGAGTAGAACCTAAGAACTTCATTTGGCACTTGGTGCACGTTGCCATAACAGGATGCTGGTGGGAAGAAAAGGTGTGTGAACCAAGCTCTATAGCAGCATGTGTTCTCCAGGCATTGTAGGACACAGCGAGCACTGCTGGTGCACAGAAGAGCAGCAGCCACGTTAATTCCCCAAGAACTGCAAATCTCATTTCTCCAGTTGCACTTCTTACACCTAAGATAACCCATCTGCTGCCTGCTGTGGAAAGGAGCATCCCCTTTCTCTTTCACACAGTTTTTGACTGTATGCCACACTGCTTCCCTAGCCAGACACCTAGTGATCATGCCCTTGCTTAGCAAGTTAATTGGTGTGATGGAAAATGGAGCCACCAAAACTGATGTGAGGGTGGTGGAGAGCAGGACTACCCCAGTGGAGCATAACGTTAGCTGTGACATGAAATCGTACTGCCAGCATTATGGTAAAATTCAGCCTCTATTTTTGAAGGTGCTTGTGTGCCTGAAATCAAAGGAGGCTGAGCACTTGAATACCTTTGGCTACATCTATGCTGCTAGAGGCATCTGCCCCCAGGAGCCATCCTTGTTCCCAGGTGAAGGTGTGTGAAGTGGCTCGTGCCCAGAGAACAGCACCAGGGGACATCTCTGGGCCTTGCACGGTCATCCTGATGTGCAAGTAAAATGGACCATGTCCTGCTCATCCCAAGGGGTTGCTGCCAGCCGGTGGATGAGCTCTTTCCCTCCAGTGCAAGGTAGCCTTGTCCGTCTTCTCTCTTAAGAACACTCACTACGTGGCGGTGTCCCCTCAAGTAAGTCTGGCCATTGCCTGGGAGACACAACCAGGCCAGGGAGCCCGTTGAAAACGCAACATTAACACTATGGGCAGTGCTCAAGTTCATGTTCCAGACTGTTTAACTCCCTAGTATCTGTGTGTTTCCTCCATGACCTGAGATGTAATTTTTTTGGAGTACCTTTGCAGTTCAGAGTGCCTGAGAGCTGCAC
>JAVJGJ010000047.1:111224052-111246879 GCA_035590215.1 Microhierax caerulescens
GCTGTAGGATCCTTGATTAATCTTTCTCTTTCACATCCTTTTTTAGGGATTTTATCTGTGCCTGGGTGGTATATTTGTAGCAGGCGCCAGCGAGCAATTTATTTCCTACCGACTGTCAAAGAGGAAGGATTATTATCGGGGCACTGATTGCTGCACTGTCCTGATTGCTTCATTACTAGCATTTTGGAGAGAGCTGGGAGGGGAAGCCTGAGTGCTGGTACCATCAGGATTGACACTCTAAACACACTGAAAAAGACGGGGAGAGAGAGAGAGAGGGATTTTCTTGCAGCATGACAGGAATTGGGCAGTTCCCCTGGCAGCAAACTGCGGTTGAAGGTGTTTGCATCATCCGAAGGGCTGTGTCCTTGACACTGGGAGGCCAGGGCGTCCCATCAGCTCTGTCCCCAGATCGTGCTGCGTGATGCTGGTGGAAGGCTCGGAGGACACGCAAAGCAGAAAGCTACCTTGCAAGTTCTGCTCTCTCTGGCCCACTACATTCATATCTATTTTTTGCCAGCTGGCCGACTGTGCCCATGGTATAGCTCAGCAGAGCACAGCAGAAGGTTCAGGAAGCGATCGCCTCCATGGTGCTTCGCCCTAGAGGTGCTTAGTGCTTCGGAGCCCGTGGGTGCTGCAAAATACCGTTAGAAGCCCAAGCGTCCCCTTTACTCGGGAGAAAGCTGCTGCCCACGTTAAGCGCCGTGGCTGGAGCCCTCGTGCAATACTGCGGGTGGGGAGAGGGAATGGTTTTGTGGGGCTCGGGGACTGTGCCAGCACCCGTTGTGCCCCCGAGGGATGAGGACAGCTTCCCTCTCTATTACTGTCCTGGATGGGTGCGTGGGGGTTTTCACCTGCCGCCTGCTGAACATGGGAACCGCTGTTCCATCAGCTCTACGCTCGCATGCTGGTGGCTCGACATCTGCTTCCCCAGGTGGGGCTGAGTTTCTTCTTGGCACGTGTGCCTGGAAATTACAAAGCAGCCATATACCAATTTTATACTATATTTCTATGCAAATTAATGACGTGGTATTGCAGACACTTGCCAGGGCTACATTCTCAAGCTAAACCCAGCCGGTTTCTGGGACCAGGGAATGTGTTGGCAGGACTAAGAATGGGTTCAGAAGGTAAGGACTCCTGCTTGGCCTGGGGAAGGTGGAAGAAAAGCTGTCTAATGAGCATAATGATGGTGGAATGGTTTCCACAATGTGGGCAGCCATGGAGGGAAGAGGAGCCTGCTGGGCTTTTGACATCTATTTTGGGAACTGGCTGTAATTTTAACTGCCTTCAGCACAACACAGGCTCCTGTCTCAAATGATTTGTTCCTTCACAAGGTGGGGAAGGAATTGCTCTGGCTGCCGTGATATACCTAGTGCAAAATTTTTTGGGGGTAGCATTTTGATCAGAGACAACCACGATGGATGAATTAGTTTAAAAATGAAGTGATGGATGTAGATGTAATTATTTCTCCCTTTTCTTTGCTGTGAAAATACTTAAATGTAAATCTCATCCAAGTAGAACTGACCTGGGGTTGTTCAGATGAGGGTTACTAACATAGCACTGTCTCTTTTAAGTCTCGGGATACCTGTAGTGACACAGCTGTGGCTCAGCATCAGCATTCCCTCTCTAAACACGCATGTTTTCAGGCATTTATGTAACTGCTGCTGGAATTTCCGTTTGACTGGTTGACACTTGTCAGATCTATTGAAACCATTTCAGTAAATCAGGAGAAAAAATATTTTCTGTTGTGTAGCATGGAAAAAGTTGTGGGTTTTTTGTGGTTTTGGTTTTTTTTTTTTGTTTGTGGTTTTTTTTTGTTTTGTCGGGGTTTTTTTTTTAGAAGACAACAGAAAACAAACCTAAAGAGGTTGCCCAGAGAAGCTCTGGACCCAACTGGGCCAAGCCATAAAACACCTCAGCAGGAGGCTGTCTAGGTGCCTCCCGAAGTCCCTTCCAGCTTCAGTGGTTCTGTGACTGTATGAACTGTGAACCTTGGAAGTGTGATGGCTCTGTGCTCTCGAAAAATTATTTTAGAAATACAGCATTGGAGATAACGATGCCTGCTCAAGATTGGCAGTTTGTCAAATGCTTGAGGTGACACAGGATATTTATTTGCAACCTTCACACCATATTGGAAGGAGCTGTGTTTTGATGGCAGTGCTGTACATCTGTCAAAGAAAAACCACCATGTTGTTTACTGTATGTAGTACCTGTGTATATTGCAGTACACCTCTACTATATATATCCATAAAGTAGGCTTTTAATGGGGTAACACTCCTTTAGGCATTATCTGAACTCATACCGATGTGACGAGTTGCTCTGTGATGCTGTGGATCTCCCTCTCACCATCCCTCCGACAGAGCCTGCAGGGTGCCGCAGAGATGGCCAAAAAATTTTCTCAGTGGGCAAAATTCTGCTCTTTCAGAGGAATCGCACTCAATTTTGCCAGGGTTCAGTTTGTGAAAAGCTGCAGTAAACACTAAGTGTTATGCTGGCTATTTACTAGGTGTAGTAAGCAGGGGGAGACTGCAAAAGCCACGCACACGAAGTGAGAAGGCTCTTGTGCCAGCCAGCGCGCAGCAGCAGGTGTACCACGCGTTGATGCTAAGTTAGTGGCTGGCTCAGCGGACCTTCAGATTCGAGCTGCCTCACCTCCTGGTCAAACACCTCTCTCCCGGAGTGATGTTTGGCTGTGCGCTGGGAGTTGTGCGGAGGAACCGGTGTTTCTCGGTGCCCACATTCCCATTGCAAGGTAGCCTGCTGGCTTCTTGGCTTCAGCTTCTTTGGAAAGGTGTCACGTTCCTCGTGGTGGCTGCCACTTGCTGGTGCTTGTTGCTGGAACAGTTGCTCTCCAAGCAGCCCTGCAACCGAGATTTCATTTTCCTGCGTGTTCCTGCCTGTGTTAAAGCTGAGCAGCCAGTTGGAGCATCAGGAAGAGTCTGTGAATGCCAGCGCTGCGTTATTCAGTTGTCCGCGTGAAACGAAACAATAGTTTTGAGTATGTGAACTTTCTCCAGTGGTTTACTTGACTCAGCACCGTTATTGGCTTGGTTCTACCGTTGTCACCTTCTAAGGTGATTCTGCGCCATGTGGAATTATTCAGCAGGGTATAACCTCAGCAGCAGATGTTTGCAAGATCAGCCCCAAACTAAACCATAAAAATTCTCTTCCGTTTCTTTGCTTCCTCTTCCATGTGCCTTTCCCACCACAACTTCTTCTCATGCGTACCTTCACTGAGGCAGGCAATGTGCTGTTCTAATATTTCTTTATTCTGTTCTGGTTCTTAGGCTGCCCACATCAGTATGATGTCTAACTAGCACATACAGATATGAGGCGAGAAGATTGAGAAAAATGAGAAAAACAGCCCTGCTAATTAACATTCCTGTAGTGATGGAAGGGAGAGAAATTGTTCTGTTAGCATTTAATTTTTTGAAAAGCACTCAGTGTAAAGGTTTTGGGAGGAATTTTTGAAATACTTTGCTTAATAAAGCAGCAATTATGTGAAAATGAGAACAGACAATGTTTGCAGAGACAATGGAATGTGATTTCTGGCAAAAAAAATACCCTCACTGTGCAAACTCAAGTTGCTAATGTCAAGGGGAGAATGGCATCGCTGCAGCATTGATAAACTACACCCAAAAAAAGTAATGGCCATCTGCCAGTCACTGTCGATTAAAAGGTACCTTTCTGTTGTCTTTTGAAGTTGGAACAGAATGAAAGATGTTTTACTGAATGAGATTACAGGAAAGGACATTCCAGATAGTGAGCCCTTAAACTGGCAGATATGGGAATCAAAAGTTATTTTTTTTTGGGGGGTACCTATCTAGCTACCTACAGGTATGGCAGTCACTACTCAGCTGTGCAGTCGGACTCTGGGGTAAATTAGCACGAGAAGATGAGAATGCAGGATGACTGCGGGAAGTAGCTATGGCACGTCGCTTCCCAACGTCGTGGTGGCTCTTTGTTGTTAATTTTCAGAGAAGGAAATGAGATTTCAGTGACTGGGCAGAAACTGTGTAGACAAGATGCAAACAAATTGTGATTGAAGATATTCAGTGCCATTTCTAACAGCTTTTCTTCCGTCTTACCATTATAGCACAGATAAACACATGCAGAGAAATAGAGAGAAAACATATTTTTTCTCATTATAAACTTCAACAATTATCAGTAGCAAAACAAATGCCTCATTGCAGTAGCACCTGGGAAGCATGAATGAACTTTGATCCGAGCTCTGTGCTTCAGTACAAGCCTTCAAAGAACATTCAGTACTGATATACGTTAGCAATTGCTTCTGAACACAGAGAAACAGCCTGAAATAAAATAAGATACAGAATGTACAAAAAACAGCACAGGAAGAAATGTAGCATACTGCAACATGATGTTGGAAATATTTTTATCATGCTGTACATCTAGTTCTTAAAAAAACCCAACCTCTAGTACATTTTTCCCTTAAGTGTGTATTTTAAAAACTGATTAGATTCAATGACTTCTGGTTCAGACAAAAGGAACTGGAAGAGAAAAAAACCCAGCATAAATAAAATAATATGGGGTATTACCTTTTCAGTTTTAATAAACTCACCGGCAGCTTCAAGAAACAACGATGAAAAATTATTCTAAGCACAATTCATATCTCATATCTGATGCCAGGTAAAACCAAAGCAGCAACTGAGACACTAAAATACGCTAGGTTAAAGTATATGGAAATGTGTGAGGGCTTTTCCCTTCTCTACCCATCAGGCTGTAGTTGGAGTTTATACCTAAAGAATACAATGAAATGTGTATTAGAGGTAGCATGAGTGTTTATAAAACTCAAGAACATGTAGGGAAGGATTCCACACTGGAAGTGTATAGTAAAGCAAGATCTGACTGAACAGAGCCAGGCTTGCCTGCACAGAGATAAAAACAAATATTTGGATGATGGTACTGCAGCTTTTGTATTATTAAGCATTCCTTTAGAAAAAAACCCGCTCTTCCATGTTGGAGGAGTCTGTTCCTCCTAGGGAATCCAGCTGAATTTACTTCAGTGTCTTCCCTGAATCTTGTTAGGGCACATTTTTCTGTTCCTATTGTTTGCAGTGAGCATGGGATATTATGTTGTGGAGGGGGTAGACATATCTTTTGAAGCCGCCTTTTCTGTTGTTTTTGGGCTTGAGGGGTTGCTTTGAAGGCTGGTGCTAATACGTCTGTGAGCATGCACCCTTGTGAGTTGCATTGATCTGAAGTGAGTCTTGCCTGGGCTATATGAATGTCAACAACTTAAGAAAAGCATGAAGCAATTCTTTCAACCCTCAGATGTCTGCACAAGGGTGAGGAGCTGCAGAGATGCCTGCTATGGTACAGAGGATATTGTGCAAGAAGCAGGATTTGGGGAAACAAGGTAGTACTTGTATATCCTCTGCCTCGTGATCAGCGGGGGGGACTTGTGCAGGCAACAAAGTTGCTGGAGAGAAGGAAGAGAGCCGAGTAAGAGAGTAAGAGTAGGAGAGCCGTGCGCCTGGCACGAGAGAATCCCCTTCTCCACGGCTGTGCAAATTGGTGCACGTCCATGAACGATCTCACGGCAAAATCCCTGTGTGTCCTTGAGCCACGGGGCGAGCACCCTGGCGAGGGAGTGCCAGAGGCAAGACGGTCGTACCTTCCCGGGGGGTTTCCGTGCGCCGCTGGTGGGAGAGGGCTGGCGCGCAGCCGTGTCCCTCAGCAGCCCGGCGGTGTTGACCTTGGCCACCTCGGCTGGCGTACTTCCCACCTTGGCTTGAGATTTGGATCGCTTAGCTAGCCCCGTGCTACCACACGCCTGCCGCGGGACGGGCCGTGTCGCAGGCCAGGCAACGTGGTACGGGCAGCAGAGCCACGCAGGGACTACGTACAGGGGCCTCACGGATCTCAAGAGCTGCAGGTCTGCTGCCCTTGCGGGACCGTGGGGACCATGAGGAGACAACATAAAGGGACCAACCACCGATTCTCTTTCCCTTCTGTAGCATCTGACCCACATACCAGGTGCAGCGGGGAGCGCTGTGCCCTAACTACAGAATTATTTCCTTCTGCCATTAAAAGAAATATTAATGCACAGCAAGCTCCATTGAAGTGCAAGTGAAGGGCCCGTTTCATAAAAGATTTAGGCACTGTCTCAGTGCACACTTCTGATTTGTACAGCAGGGAGCTTGCACTTGGGAAGAAAAAGGGGTGGGGGGAGGACTTGGCTTTAAATGACAGCTTTTTTTTTCTTATTCCTCTTGTATTCAAAAGCCCAACTATATTTTCTTGCTCCAGCCTTGATTTATGACCTTATAAAACTGAGATAGAATCAGCCCAGAAAGAAACAAAGGTTAGGTCTTCCCAGAGCCTGAAGCCTTTGTGTAAGTCCCTGAAGAACAGCTGTGCAAATTACATTTGCTGCTATCAGATCAAGTGGAGACGGAGAGCAGTTTTTCTAGCAGGATCTGGACAAGATTCCATTTTATTTTGTCATTTTGAATGCAGGTTTGATTTTGTCTGCTGCTAATCACAGCCTTTAATGTTGCCTTGCTAAAAATGGCTATTGCAGGAGAACTTGCACCAGTATGATATCGGCGCAGGCAGAAAGCGAAACATCCTGTTTACGTGAATGTCCCTAACAAAAGGAGGCAAGATCTAAACCGATAGAAGAGAATGCCAGTAACCACGAAACAAACTACCTGCCAGATGTTAGTCATGTTGTTTAGAGAAGTTGATCAGATACTGGGTTGATGAGTGCAGCTTATGAACCCGTAAAGAAGGGAAGCGCACTCGTTGTCATTTGCATGGTTAAAGGCTTGTGGAATACTCCTACATTAAATTGTAAATAATAATTTCATTTCACCTCTTTCTACAAATTAAGGGTTACATTTTGAGACGTTCACTTTCCTTTCTGTACAAATTCATACGAAGCATTTTAAAATAGAAATTGGTTTTATTTTATAGATTAAAAAAGTCACACAATCACAAAAAAATTTAGGTTGAAAGGGATTTCTGGAGGACATCCAGTCCGAGCCCCTGCTCAGAGCAGGGCCAGGTTCAAAGTTACGTGGGGTTGCTCAGAGACTTGTCTAATTAATTTTGAGTATTTCTATGGGGACCAGCCATTTTTTTCCAGATAGTCTCTTCCATTGCTTAACCACCTTCACAGTGAAATTATTTTCCTTCCATCCAGTCAGAATTTCCCTTGATGAAACTTGTCTGTTGCCTCTTGCCCCTTCAGTGTGCATCTCCAAAAAAAGCCTGGACCCATCTTCTCAGTGACCCCCAAGGCCGGCAGGTGCTGTCAGGTGTCCCCCGAAGCCGTCTCGCTTCCAGACTGAACAAGCCCTGTTCTCTCAGCCTTGCCTCACCGGCCAAGTGCTCAGCTGTCTCGGTGGCCCTCCACTGAGCTTACTCCAGCTTTTTGATCTCACTTCTATTCTGAGGGATGTAAAACTGGACACAGTGGCTTCACAAACACCTAGGAGAAAAACTGTTTCCTTCTACATGCTGATTATAATATTGGTTTGACCTGTGTCTGTGTTGAGGGTGCATCCTTCGTCCCACTCTCCAGCTTGCCGATGAAGACGTTTAACCGTGCCAGCAGTGATAACCATTTGTAGCCAGACACCAATTATACTGACTGTTGAACGTTGTCTTTTGAACCCAATGGTCCAGCTTCTCATCCAGCTTGTATTAGTTACTTCTGAAATACGCATAAATTCTGCTGCCACTTCTCTCTCCCGTGATGCAGATAACTTGGAGCAGAATATTCAGGATTTGCAGAATTTAATGAGCTGTCTGAATAAAATCAGATTCTGATTATTCAGCCTGCTTTCCATTTTGAGTCTCTTTTTAGAAAGTAGCTGTGTTTCTCAGACTAATAGGAGTTTATTTTTCTTCTTTAAATCTCCTCTGGGTTTCCAGAAATCTTTGAGGAAGTGGAGTGTGGGAAAGACTAATGCCTAAAGTGAAGGGACTGAAGCCAAGACCAGCAAAGTACGGATCTGTACAGGGATAAGACCTGTATCGTCGCAGATGCAGTTGTAGCTAGCAGACATCATAAGCACTCTTACTACTCTCTGTATATAGTTTCACTGTTTGACTAAGGAAG
The DNA here is from genome assembly GCA_035590215.1 of Microhierax caerulescens. Classification (NCBI taxonomy): domain Eukaryota; kingdom Metazoa; phylum Chordata; class Aves; order Falconiformes; family Falconidae; genus Microhierax; species Microhierax caerulescens. The sequence goes on from JAVJGJ010000047.1 coordinate 111,232,139, forward strand.
AATACACTCCCCCTGCAGCAGTACATCCTTTTTTTTATTTTTTTTTTTCCCAAATAAAAAATTCTCACAAAACTCTTTGGATTTTGTGAAAATTTTATTTTTTTTTTCCCAAATAAAAAATTCTCACAAAACTCTTTGGATTTTGTGAAAAACTTTTGATCAGGTTGAAAAGGATCACCTGGCTTTATTTGATTTATCAACATTCGGCAGATTTTTCAGTAGTATCAAATAACCTGCTTCACTAAATGAGTAAGTAAGCATTGTTTTAGATTGTATTAAAGGATGCTAGGAACAGTAGCAACATTATTTAATATAAAATCACAGTGTATCTGTTTGATAAATTGTTTAGTTAAAACGAAACAATTTTATACGGTGAACCTGGAATTCAAAAAAGAGTGTTCATGGGAGTTTTGAAATGTCGGTTTTCTGTTTCAGGTAGTTTTATAACTCTCTGAAAGTACTGGGAGCTGAGGTGGACCGTGTGATTCCAGGATTCACAATTCACGACATAGTCGGGTTTCACTGCTGTGGCCAGCCCAAGGTGGTGCAGATACTTATGCCTCATTGCTTGAAGCAGCGTTGGTGGGTAGTTCTTGATCCTTGTTTTTTTCTGTACCATAATCTGATAACAGTGAATGGCTCTTCTGGCCCTTTATCACCTGGCAGGTAACAGTGGAAGCTTCCAAGCTATACCAAGGTCACGGTTAAGCCTGTCCTAAGACGTGGTGTGGAGTGAAAGTTGCCACAGCCGCATTGTGTCCTATTGACTGTTTGAGGGTGCGGGCACCTTCATGGTGGTTTAAACTAACACATTTCACTTTGCAACTGGGGCATGCTAAGAACATGCACATGGTCAATTATTGTGATTCAGCTGATGGACTGCCTGTGCCACAGGAACTCAGTTGTTTTTAACCTACTGCCTCTATCCATACCATTTTTTATATAAGTCTTTGCACTGGACAGTCTTTTTTTTTTTTAATTATTTTAAAATGCTTATAATGGAGGTTAATTGGTGACCATGACATAATCCAGGCTGATGCATATTTAAAAACCAGGTTGTCTATATATTCTGTACACAGTTTATAGGGGCAGTAATGAGTAGACTGCTCGACGGTTTAGAGGTACCATGGCAAGAGATACTTTTTATAAAAGAAAATAAATACCATTTATTATAAAATATGTAAATACCATTGCAAACATGTATTGAGATGCACATAGGGAATTTACATAAAGGGACATACTGAAAAAAGCCAAGTAAGAGTAAATAAAAAATAACACTTCCAATGTGCATATGCTGTATGAGTACATCTGTGCATTCTCCTCAGCAACTTCAGCCTCAAGATCAAAGGTAAGGTGACATTGGAGTCCGACATGCTTTTCTAAATGCCTGTCAATGGGGGGAGGGGGTGTTAGATTTTAACTCTTCTCCCTATTGAGACTCTCTTGAATATGAAACATTTTCTAGCTGGGCTGTTTAAAAGCTGCATAAGGAAACTTAGATTCGTGGTGGTGATTAATTCGTAAAACTTCAGGTGAGGGAAACAACCTGTAAAGAAGTTCCAGCAGGGAAGTGTGTGAGAAGGGGTTAGAAAACTATTTCCTGCGTCTGCCAAAGCATTCTGCATGGCTGAGCGTAAAAACTACAGCAGTCACCCTGCACCAACTGACACGCTGGTGTTTCATTACTGCCTCTATCATTCTTCAGAATAAGCAAATGCAGGATGCTGTGAACTGGGTTTTTGAAAGCCCGGATTTAGAATTCAATCTTTCAGAGAGCAAAACAGCATCAACAAAAGACAGTAACTGTGCTTTATGCCACCTGGGAGCAGAGCGAGAACACATGTTCAATCATTCAGAAAGCCAAGGTGGCCTTGCATTGTTCTGCCCCTGATTTTGCCAGTGAGATGTGAAACTGAAACAGTTGTGCTGTTATTGATACAGAGGAAAAGCAAGTAGTCTACCCACAATGACCTCGAGGGCCTGCTCTGCTCCTATGATAATCCTGTCCCGTCTGTTGTTTCTTCTCCTGACCCTCATGCTGGGATGAAAAAAGAGAATAACAAGGGTGGAGGATGAGGGGACACAACCATTGCCAGCCATGTGGGAGTCTCAGCAGATTGTGAACACCTCCTGGCCCCTGCCTACAGTAGCACAAACCAGTGTTGCAATGCTACGAGAAGAGAGCAGCGTTGCATTCCGGACAGCAGCCTGCAGGGTTACCCCAAAGCTGTGCAGCTACTAAGAAGAATGCAGACAGAGTTTTATGACTGAAGGAGTAGCCACTCAAGTCAGTAGATGGTAAACGTGAGGCAAATCTTTTTAAGGCTAAGTTTTGTCATGGGACAGTAGACAAGAAATGAAGCATAGGTAGGGGTTGTTTGTATTTAGCCAGAAATAAAAGAGAAACTTCAGTCAAAGGGAAGCAAACAAAGCCACTTGAACCCTTTGCCTTGGAGGACAGGTTGGCAGAGAAACGGGGAAGACGGTTGTGATACTTCCAAATGTTCCAGGAAACGAGCAATGCTCAGGAAATTGAAGCTGGAACCCCGCTCACGGATGCGTGCCAGAGGCAAAAGCATTGTTATAACAGCTGAAATCTGTTCCTACAGGCCCCGCTGAGCGGGGCATAAGTTGTACTTAAGCCTGTCCCACACCAGCAAGGCACAGAAGTGTGGGCTGAGGTGAATTCCAGCTGTGCTGCTGGCTGTGCGTTGCAGTAGTATGATTCTCACTATATCCACAAGGAGATTTGCTCTGCTTCAGCATTTCTTTGTTCTAGCAAAAGTAATTATGTGAAGGTGACGAACCTGAACTGGAACGTGGCCCTAGGTTATCTTAAACTAACGAAGGCAAAGACAGATATTTACACTGTCTGGTTCTATGCATCTATTTAGGTGCCCTGAGCCATGTGCTAGTATCCATATTGTTAGATAGTTCCCTTTGGACACGCAGAGAATTTAGGCTCTCAGGCTTACATATTCTGAATCACATTTTAATTAGATGACTAAAATGGTTGTTATAAATACCTTTCCAAAATGCAAAGTTTTCACTGTGAGCATAATTAAGCGATGGAATCGATTTCAAATGTAATTTCAATTTGTCACCACTTGCAGTCCTCCAGCGGAGCGTGGATGTTCCCCTTGCCACTTTTGTGGGGTTCTTCAGCTGCAACTCTGTTGTACATTCTGGCAATGTGCTGAGCAAACGGAGTCAGGTCCACGGTGAGCTTTACGGTGTGTTCCTCCCGAGGGAGGGAAGACCTGGGAGCAAAGTCTGGTGTGCATGTGATAGCCTGTGTGTCTGAGAAGATACCTGGCGGTAGTTTAGTTTCCTGCCAATATATACTGCGTGCTATGGCCAGATGACGGAGGATCAAAGCGTGATTTACTAAAACCAGATTATAATCTACCAAGGACAAGTTTCTTAGCTGGCCAGGAATGACTGTTAGATGATGCTATTATGCAAGGTCTTGACTTCAGAAAGGTGATACAACTGACTTTCCAGGTAACAACTTTGGAACTTAAATCTGGGTTTGCCAGCTGCTCTATGTAGTCATTGCTTGCAGATGTGGAAGAAGAGCTCTGTGAAAGTTTGTGATAAAGCTGCAGTTTTCTCTCATTACTTTTTGAGTTCCCTGCTGCAGAAAGAACTCAGGCCATTTCAGATTGCTACCCTGGACCTTGCTTTTTTTCTCAGGAAAAAGAATTGAGTCTCTGAGGCAGTATCAAATGCTTTAGGCAGTTCCAGGAGTGTGAGAAAGGGTGTTTACTGTCTAGAGGAGATTTTGCACCTACTAAAATGGTTTCACATCCAAGTTCAGGATCTGAATATAGACGTCAAGTTTCAGTTATATATACAAGGCTACACTTCGTCTTTGGTTATTTTATTTGTGAGCTTGCTTAGGAATACAGAGGAGAAGAGTTGACCATAGTCAATAGCAGGCTGTTAGCCATACACCTGGGACACTTTGCATGCCAGCCTTCTCCTGTGCATTCCACGTCAGCTATTTTTGTCAAATGGCATCTGTCTACCATGGTGGAGGAAAAGCAAATGTTGTATTGAGTTCTTTATTCACGCCCTTTCCTCAGCATGTAACACTTGGTGCTGGTTGAAGGTAATTGCCACTGAGAGCCTTGATGGACTGCTGGGTATGGTGGTGTCGTTTGATGGTGTCTCACATCTCTGGTGCTTGTTTGATCATGGAATCTATCTCTTCAGAACTTTGGTTAATTGAATCATCTGTGAAATACAGGAAGGCTTGGGGTGAGATTTGGCAGCATCGGTGGAGGGAGGTGGGCAGGAAGGTTTTGTGGGAGTGTGGGACAGCTTCAGCTTTTATTTTCTGCTACTTGGCACTCATGCTTCATGGCTCTGACAGGGGAACACATGCGGTGCCAGAAAGCTAGGGAGGCGTATGTAGATGGTAGAAAGACAGAGCCATATGGTAGTCAGTGTGCTGGTTGTCAGTGATGTCCATGGTAATCCCTCAGAAGCCCCTCATGTTTTCCTCCAGGGAAGAAGACAGATGTTTGCGTTGTAGCAGACCTTGGTGGTTGTCGAAGTCTGTGTGACCAAGTCAGAGGCTCTGGACTTAGGGCTGGTGTCCTAATGAAACGATGGTTGTGATGTCTGTAATCTTGGCATCTGGGCTGGTGAGCCGCATCTGGCTAGCTACTGGGCTCGGGATTATCTGTGACAGTCCTAAAGAAGAGAGAAGGAAGAATGTGGTGGTTTTGCTCCAGCAGCCTCCCCGCAGTGTTGTTGAAAGTGGATGAACTGTCCGAATTATTTCACTATCTTCAAAATATCGGTGACTTTTACGCATGCTGTAGTCTGCGGCAGTGAGTAAACGTGATTGGACTCCCCCTTCCTCCTCGTCCGTTGTACCTGCCAGCTGGAAAAGGCAGTGAGTCCAAACGGTGTCTTCAGACCAAGCGCTGGTAATTCATCCACGGCAACACAGCCTCCAGAGAACAGGTTAAACAACAAACGGCCTGTTTGGATATGGCTCACCTTAAAGTTAGCGCTCTCCCTAAAACTAAGGTAGGACAAAGGTTTCAGACATGCAGTCTGTCTTGCACATCCTACCAGGTAGTTTTACAGGCAAGTATATATCATTTTATTGTGATGTAACAAAAGATAAACCCTTAATTAAGGCATGTAGTTAATATCCAAGACAATGAATGTGTAGGGCATGCATACATTTACCTAAGCGGTTTGTTAACTTTGGCTGATGTTATCCAACATTTTTTTTTTTTTTTTCATAAACAAGCCAACAACTGATATACTGATAAACTGCCAATCACAGGTACTGTACAATGTATATGAAATCAATGCAACTCTTGTTAGATATATTTATTGCATATGGATTTGTATTATGGAGCACTCAGTGACAGTGGATTTCAGACTTTGCAAAGAGAAAAAACCAAGAAATAAACCAGCAATAGAGATGGGTTCTACTCTTAGCAAAGATCTGTGCAGCTTTTGGTAAGAACCGAATGACTGTATAGACTGCGTGGACTATAAAGTCCACTTTTAAAATTCCTTGTACTGTATGTGATCAGTCTGCATCGCCAAAGATAATGTCAGTGTTCCCTCCTGGCTGAGTTACATTTTACACCCATTTTACACAAAATCACAATGCAAAATTTAGGTGTCTGCAGTGCAGCTGCCTAGATTTGAGCTGCTTGCTTTAATTCACTTTATAGTCAGTGGAGATAAAATGTCATTTGTAAGACATGCTTCATGCAAAACAGAGTGCCTGAATCCAAACCTACAACCTCCTTTTCTCTCCATTGACAGGAAAGTGGCCCTACTTTATTGGTCCATGTGTAGACACACTGTAAACAAACAAAACCCAGTGGTGAAGAATCAATATGAAGAACTGTTCTGTTCCATTTTTCTCCATTTTGAAATGCGTTTATTTGGTTTTTAATGAGATCTGACGTGCTTTTAGATTCTCAAACAGAATAAGTTCTCAGCCGCTCTCCAAGTTGGCTCAGCTTTGTCAGTGAAGCTCACAGGACAAATTGTCTGATTTTACATGACCCATTTAGTTTTAATAACTCTGTATTCAGACAGCATTCTCGCTTGCCAAAATAGAATTTTTCATGAATTACTTAATCAGTAACCAGTACTTACTGACTGGCAGCTTCAGCATAGGCTGATAAGACGCTGTTCTTAGTCTGTAATACAGACCTAATACAAGCTTGGAGGGACTCACTGTATTTCAACCTATTTTTATCAGCCTTCTTCAGCCGCTTATATTCCTTTTTTCCCAGGTGGCTTTTATTATCTTGTTGAAAAACTGTGGTGAGACACATGAACCTCTGAGAGATTCACAACAGGTGTTTACTCTTTCCTTGTGTAACAAGTCAGAAGAATCAAACATTGAGTCACTGCAAGACAGAAAGAGTAGCTTACTTGTCCATTACTTTATTAATACCAGAAAGCTACCTAGGTCTTAACTAAAACACGAGTCAGTCTCCCTGAGGCAAACACAGTTTGGCAAGAATTGGGAAGCCAAAAATCAAATATTTAATTAAATATTTCTCTGTTTCCTTCTTCTGTTCAGTTTTTTTAAAAATTGCTGCTGAGGACAATGTTTAGAAATATGTGCCTAGCTGTAAACATCTGATTGTGTTGAGGGAGTCACAGGTAAGGTTGGAGCAATAATTGTTTTAATTATTACCTTAAAGGTTTGACTGTTAATTGTGATGTGGGATGCTGGGCTGGTTTTCAAATTTTTTATATTCTTCACAACCTATGTTGCAAATGAGTAAAAATACTGGAAGAAAAGGGAAGAATTGCTGTTTTCTAACCACAACAGTGTAGGCAGGCTGCCATAAGAGTATTATTAAAGCTCTAATTCAAAAATTAGTCTCAGCTACAAATGTATTAGTTTAGCCAAGTCCTCTACTTGGCAGAATGTCTTACATTTCCTTTGATACATGCCGTTGTTTGGGCTGTTAGCTTAGTACATCATTAGATCGTCTAGGAATTGCTTGTCCATAAGTTAGTATGTTCAATATCGACTTGCTAATTAGATTAATTTGGTTTCGCATTTTGTTAGGAAGAGCTTAACTTTTATATGACTTCATAATTTCATTTCATTACTGCTGCAGATATAACATTGTTTAGAATGGTACTGTACCCAAGCCTCAGAAAACGCTACAAAGGTCTTGCCAGCAAACTATAAAAATGTCTTTTTCCAAGGCTTCAGTAAGAGGGAACAGTTCTTTCTTATGAGCAAGAAAAATTAATCTAATGTCTTTTTCATGCATAGGTCCAGAAAAATGCTGTGCATTTACTGTGACTCTCATCTGGCAGGTTTTACATGGCTGCTGATGTGGCTTGCCAGGGGACTGGACCACAGCTGTCTTGTTTTACGATGCTGGGTGCTCCCAGGTAACCTAAACACATTTCAGACAGCTAAACGCATGCACACCCCAGAGCTATACTGTTCTCACGTAGAGAACGCAAACCTAGCAAGAACAAAAATCATAAATATTTTCAGCCACTGTAGCTGAGGTTCTCACTGAAACCCACCCCTCTTTACAAGCCAACGTCCATAATCCTCCATGGATAGTCTCAACTGGACCCACCAGTTTATGTCCTAGGGCAAACTGGTTTGTTCTCCCAATTTCTTTAACTCCTTGACTCCTCTTGCCTTTCAGAAGTCTCCAGGGGCACCTGTAAGCAGTTAGAGGAGGCTGAAGGGGGAAGAGGTTGGGGTAGGCAGGACACAGCCAGTTTCTTCTTTTCTCCAGGTGTGTTGGGTATCTCAGCACAGGCAGCGCTGTTTCGGTCAGCAACTTGTGCTGTCTACTACTTCCTTGAATAGGTCATTAAAAAAATAATTACAAGATTGCTTTGATCGTGTTTTCCCACAGCCCCTTTGACCAGCTGTCCCGCAGGACAACTAAACCAGTCAGGAATCCCAGGAGGGCTGCTGGAGGGAGATTCGGTGGCTCGTCAAGCCGTAACTCTGGACACAGAGTTGAAAATGCCCTTGTGTGGGCCCATTCAAAAGCCACTTCCTAGAGCACAGGCACATGCTCGTGCAAGAGCACTTGGCCTCCCCACACTGCCCTTTGGCCTGTGCCAGCAGACTTGCTGTAGCAGGCCGTCCCTGCTCCACCACCTCTGAAACGGAAAGGAGAAAGCCACCTGCATTTTTCCACAGTCTTATTACCTCTGCTGGTGCTAGTCTGGCTGTACTTGACTACCTCTACCAGTAGGAAATGTTATCCTTAACAAAACCAAAGAAATCCGTCTAGTCATTGTGCACACCTACACCATCCCTTGTACAATGGAGACTCTTCTGAATCCCTGATCGGAGGCGATTTTCTCTTCCAGTCATCTGCTTTGCTGCTTCTGTTCAACAGCTGTGGTGTTCTTATTCAGCAGGAAAAATCAGGCACGTTTAAAACAAAACAAAACCCAGAACGCAACACAAACAAACCAAATTAAAGAAAATGTTTTGAAGCATTTCATTACTCACAAGATGTTGTGAGATGGCTTCATGTTTAAAATGGTAATATTATTTCTGGCAATCGATCTTATGCTATTCTTTTGTTGATTTTTCCAACCTCTCCAGAAACTGGAATGAAAATATTTTACTGATGTTACTATCCCTGGGAAAAGCTTGTCAACATGGATCCAGGTTTATGCTGAAAACTCAAAATATTTGGCATGTGGTTTTGTATTTTCCCTTCATCAAAGAGATTATGCAGGGCAAGATCTGTTCACATGGAGGCAGCAAAAGAAACTGATGCTACTTAAAACAAAAGATGACCTTGCACATGTGTGGGCACATAGATGCAAATATCTCTTTCTGCAAATGGTAATACAATCATACAAGAAAGTAATTACTGTTACGTTACGGTAGCTTGCTCAAATGAAAGCTGAGTGGACACCGTAGAGATGTATGTGATACAGAAACGTGCACAGATCTCTCTCACACTTCTGTAGTGAGTGTTCTGTTCTGTGAGCAGGGGGATCATGAAGCCTGATTTTCTATGGATTTGTGTCTTGAGGTTGAGACCCTGTCTGGATTTTCTAGGGTCTCATGAAATGCTGCACTTTTTACCTCAGTGAAGCATTAACCACGGCTCTTAACTGGCTGTCTATTTTCAGAATACTTTTAAGGACTTAGTTTTTTGATTTCAATACTTCTGTCAAATGTACTCGATGAGCTTAAGCGTTTGAAGATTCACAGAGAGGTCTCAGGCGTACAAAGAGGCAGCACGGTGTCTCAAACCCAGTTTCTCCAAAATCAGGCTAAAGCATCCTTGCACTTACACATATGGAGAAGAAACATAAAGTATGAATTAAAACGGAAAACATGAATTTAAACATAAACAGCTAAGGAAGAAAATATAAATATGCGGATAAACCATCAATCACATGGGAGATTTTCCACTGACTTTCAGTGAGGATTTAGCACCTAATTGCAATTTGTCTCTTTCAAAATCTCCTACACCATCTCTTCTGTAAATGTATGCAAAGCTTCTCACATTAGACATTAAAAAAATAAAGTAAAATCAAATATATGCCCATGTGCCTGGGAGTAAAGGAACTTGAATTTTGGTTGCAGCTGTCAGAAAAACTTTCTGATTCTATGGGCCCGTTTATGTGTTTCTTTTTTAAATTTTAATTAAAAGATATTGATTTGTCATTTTGAGATTTCTGTGTTTTGTTGAAAAGAAAAAGGAATACTGAACAAACTCCGTTGAGGATGTTATTGGTTTTGCAGTTTAATTCTGGCCTGTAAGAGAGAGAGCAATAGCTCAACGACAACATTGTTTTGACAGAAAAGGCCAGACAAGAGAGTTTTAAGAGTTTTAATCTCCCTGAGGGGTCATAAGGTCCCCTGCTTCCAAATATGTTAAAAAGACAAATCAAACTGAAGACTTGAGTCAGGTCCATTAGCTCTGGCAAATCACAATTAGGGCAGCGAATGCATTCTGCCTTGGGTTTGTATTAACGCAGAGGTTTTGCTGCACGCCATACAATGCTTTTGACTGTATTTACATTAGTTTTGCCCTTGTCATCACGGCCCAGTGATTCTTAAAAAGGACCAAATGACTAAAGGAAATGCAAAAGGAGATCCATTTAGGATTACAAACAAGCACACCCATCCTCTGACCAGTGACATAATTCTGGTTCAAACAATGGCAGCAACAAACCCAGTGGCTCAAGCTGTTCCTGAGCTCTCTCCTCTGAGTGTGATGAATCGATAGCAAGGGCTGTGTCCCAGCTCCCTGCGTGAATCGTGGGCAAGACACTGGCTGAGCAGTCATTTCAGGATGCCTCGAGTTTTGAAGCCTGGAAGAGGCGCTGGGGGCAGAAGGGCAGGAGGCTGTTAGTGCAGCGCTGGGGGGGAAGGGTCAGACGCCGAAGTGAAGAGGTTCACAGGTTGTCAAGAGCAAACTGGGGGCTGAATTAATAGAGGCAGCTTCAGCCTTTCCAGCTATGAGTCACACAATTCATGAAACTACTTGAAATTTTTCACCTACTCACATGTCTCCTTTATCTTTCACCTCTTCCCTCTTTTTTGTAGTTATTTTCCTATTCTGCTGTCTTTCAAGTCACACCCTGCGCTGATCTCCTTCTTCCTCATCCCCTGTTGCCATTTTGGTATCTTTCTGTTGCTGAGCATACATTGCATTTTGCAGGCCTTTCACGTCTCGGAGACGCTGCAAGCAGTGCTTCTGAGCTTAAGTTGCTGAATATTTGGTCTACGTGATGACGTGATATTAAAACAGCTGGAAGTTTTTCTTTCAAAAAAACATAAATACTTGAGAAACTAAATGATTTGCAAGAAGTATGCATGACCCACATACATGGTCCTGATGCATATGGCTCTGATAATCGATCTACGCTATTTATACCCACAGTAAGCTGACTATATCTAACATTTAAAATGCAACTGGATCCCACCCTTAGATGGAAGGGTGCTAACAACTCAAAAGCTAACAACCACTGAACGGTCACCTGCCACACTTGTGCTGTGGGTGAAGGGATGAGGGGCACGCATGTCCCTTCCTGGGACTGGGAAATGTGCCCCAAAACTCCTGTGAGGCACCGAAGCAGCAGGATGGTGCAAAGCCTCCCCCAGCCCTTCCCTTTTACAGCGTTATTGCACATAGTGGTTTAGAGCCAGAAATAAAAAATCTGCCAGGCCAGGCTACGCCATGTCAGGAGCCTGAGAGCTGGCAGGGTCTCAGGGCATGACAGAGGGAGTCTGCAATTCACATACATCGGGCCTGAAGTAACACTTGGCAAATTAAAGTTTGTAGGATATGATTCTTGTGAAAGCACAGGACAAGTCCTGCAGAAAGGGCCCTCCTTTGACATTCATCTGGATGTGGTAGGGGGAGGTGGGCAGCACACAGCTCACCTCCTCCTGCATGGCAGAAGAGGTGGTGTGAAGAAAAACCTGCTTGCTTCCTTTCTGAAGAGATGGGAAGAAGAAAATCAACCCAGCTTCTGAAAAGGTAGAAAAGCATTGCTCCCCTGTCCCCACTCTGGCAGAGCTGCCTGGGTAAGGGTAAGGGACGTTTGGCTGGTTGTACAGTGGGTGGTGGTGTTTTTTTAAAAACCTTGCTTTCTTTTGAATGCCTCCTGCCAGGTCAGGGAGAGCAAATATTCCAAAAGGACTGCTGCAAGCTGCTGGTGCAGGATTGCTGCCTGTCAATGGCTTCCTCACATCTGGCTCCTGCACCTCAGTACTCCGCGGCGCCATCCCTGCACTACCCATCTTCACTTCACACGGGGAAAACCAAAGCAGCATCTATCAATTATTCCTACAGACTCAAGAACTCTAATATTTTAAGTCCAAAATGAGAGTTCATTATGCTTTGCCAGGAAATGTCTGATTTCAGGTAATTCTTTTTTTGCAATGATCTACTTAAAAACTGATACAAAACACATACAGGCATGGAACAACTTGTATTGTTTTTACTGCATGTCTTTTGATTGTCCTACACCATGAAAGAAAAACAAACACATTCGGAAAAAGCAGACACTCCCAGGCCCCACATCTGTAAAGTTGCAGTAGAGATGCTTAGGTCTCCAGACCACATCCTGTATCCATTTAAACATAGATGTTTCTGTATTTATATGAAGTCTCTTGCAGGCGAGAGGACAAAACCTTGTCCAGGCTCTACTCTGGGAGGTATATTCAAACCTAGATTTCTCACTAGAAGCACCAGAGAGAGTAGCTCCTTGGTTTTGCTTTGTTTCAGCTGAATTAAAAGTGTTTAATCTGGACAACTGGAAGTTCCCCAGTGCCTGCACATGGTCAGTAGATCTGATATCCCTTTTGTGTTAAGGCAAAAAATCCACAGTCAGCCAGGGGACAAACCTGCCGAGGATAGGGACCATGTGCCCTCAGAGCCCCGCTCTCCCTTCCGGGACAGTTCCCTGAAAGAAAGATGCTCTGAACACAACATTTTGTGTGCAACGCACTGTTTTGTTTTTTTTTTCAAATGAAACTGTTTTGCCAAATGCTTCCTGACCGATCTAGTTTTGCTCTCTGCCCCGCCCCTCTTCCTGTAAGGAAAAAGAACAGGTATCAGATTAATTATCATTATGAATGATAATGAATTCATGATTCATTACCAGCTAAGCTAAACCTTCTGCGACAACAAAAAACCGCAATACAGGATTCTGGTTTAAACAATTCCTATCGTAATCTTCCCCAAACCAGGAATGATCTAAATGAGAAAACAGAAAGACCTAGCTACTATCTACTCCATTTTCCTGACAAATGTTAGTCCAAATTATGTTATCCAGCTGCTGCTGATTTTCAAATGTGCAGCAGAGCGTATTTATTTCTCTTTCAACACTGTTGGCAAGTTCTACTTACCTTGCTCAGTTAAAAAACCAACAAGAAATACTGAGCACTGGCATAATTTTACCCTTTCTTAACATAATCAAATTACTTCTGGTTATACCCCAGTCTGTCACATTAAGTCACACTTTACTGAGTTGTCTTACTGCTCTTTGTATTGTATCAGTGCCTGAAGACTCGGACAAAGAACACGGTCCTTTTGTGAAGCCTGTACGCCAAGGATCCATTACTCTTTTGAGCGTAGATACACCTCTCCTCATAATTACATCCTGAGCTGTGACAGAGCGGCTGCCAGGCAACACAGCTGTCAAAACCACGTTGCAGGGCTGTTGGAGAGTGAATCAAGTGAAGTAGAAATGTTCGGGACATGAGGCATCACACAGAACAGCCAGTGCTGGTCGTGCTCCTCATACCCGATTATGCAGCGCAGCCGTGGCTAAAGCACCTTTATGGCATAACCCCACTTGCCATTGCACAAGGACTGGTGCTGATGTTGCCACCTTGGGGTCCCAGATTTCTTTGGTGTTTTGGGGTCTGCAGCACACTTTTCATCTAAGCTAGGGCTGTCACATTCCTGCCCCTTTTCTGTCTCTCGTGTCAGCGATAGGCATCATGTGACGGGCCATATCACTCCACTAAAAGCTGATTTTTTTTGTATCAACTTTTTGTATATAAAAAAAAATATGTAATTTTTTTTGTATTAACTTTTTGGATTTGGCTGCTGTAATGGGCAAGGGCTGCTGATACCAGCAGGAAGGAGGTGGTGGCAGAATGTGTCTGGAGCAAACCCTATCCATTTCATGAGTACCCAAGCTGGTCTGGTTTGTGCTGCTCATGAAGTCATGGATGAAGTTAAGGATGAAGTTAAGCTGCTTTAATGACAGATGGCTGCTGAAAGGAACAGTTCTGCTTTCTCTCACTTCCAGGTTTCTGCCTTCCTCGATCCTGTGGCTGTGTGGTCACAAGGTGGATCAATTCAGCTGTCTGCCCAATGGAAAATTCATTATTTTCTGAGGTGTTATTTTTCCACCAGACTGATCAGCTGACTGGAGTCTGATTGTTACCAGCACCTGCGTAAGAGATGTGAAGGGAGTACACTACATGGGCAGGATCACGTTTTCGTAGCAGCCTGCTGTCGGGTTCAGTGCACCTGAAAGGCCAGGCTACTGCTGCTGCATCCAGGTGCCTGGTAACCCAGTGGCACAGTGATGCTGGAAGGGGCTATTCTGTGTCTTGGCATCCCGACACAGGCTGGGCACATCTGCCATTTCTTTCTACCACGGGTACCTGTGTGATCCCAGAGGAACTGGTTCGGGGAGCACAGCAGCGTGGAAAAAAACAATATTCCTTTATATTTTATTTTTTTTCCCCAAGGTTAAGTTTCACGGTTAGGCCAGTTCCCTGCAGGGCTGGAGGGGTACTAGGGTCAGTCCCTGAAACCAACGGGACCTCTGGGCTGGGACAAGCCAATAGCTTTCTGTATGGTGTCTGTGAAACTGATTTGACTATAATGTTATTTATTGAGACATTTAGGCATGGGTGAATTCAACCTGGAAGAGCAGGTCAGTCTTATTTGTAGCTCTGAGGCAGAAGAGATATATGCAAGGGGAGAATGGAGCCCGGCAGAGCAACACCTGTAGCACTGAGGCGGAAAGGCCGGACTCAGGAGGGTAAATAACGCCCGTAGCTCCAGGCGGGTGCCTCGCATGTATCCTTCTTCCTAACACGAGGAGTAAAGGAACCGATTTCTGGCACTGAGGGCTCCCCTCCAGGGACTACCTCAAGGGCTGGAAGCAAGTCAGTCGCCCGAGGCGAGCTCCGTGCCCACACGGAGGACAAAACCACCTCACCGAGTCAGAATCTCCTGGGAAGGGCGCAGGGA
>JAVJGJ010000047.1:111255551-111291614 GCA_035590215.1 Microhierax caerulescens
TTTATGCAAAATCTCCCAAACCCCTTCCCCCCCCCCCCCCCCCCCAAAATCAGGCTGCCTTGCAGATCCTGTAGGGTTCATATGCGTGGATCCATTTCAGTGGAATATTTTAGGTGTTTTCTTAGTGTCTGCTGTATAAACGTTGGCTGTGACATCTTTTGATTTAAATGTTTTTCATTGTATCTGTGCTTTTGGCAGAAGTTTAAGGATAAAAATGAAGTCATTTGGGCTCTAAAGTTAAAACCCATGGAAGCAGGATCTGAATATTTTCAAGTTCCAGGTGTAGAAAGCAGTAGCTATTCATAATTGTCATGATGTCTTTTATCTTGGTTAACTTACAGTTTGACTTGGGTTAGTCTGACCTTGTAAAATGATCTACTTCTGGCTGTTGTATTGTGCTAGGCCTGATTATTAATATTTAAATCTTACAGTATACAGTTTTCTCTGAATTCCTTTTTCACAAGATATTTTCCTGGAGAGGACACAGCAGGCTAACCGATTAAAAGTCAATATATTTTTTTTTACAGTGTAAAAGAAAATATTCTCCTGATTGAGGGGAGAAAAAATCCCTTCAGTCTACACAAATACCAGTAGAGCTGTATTCATAGCATCACTAAGGACTTTTTGCATTCAGATTTACAACTTAATTAACCCATTAAAGTTAAAATGCCAGATGATTTCTAGTTTGCTTTTTTAAAAAGACTGATTGCGAGGAATGCAACTATTTTCCTTGATTGGGGGGGGGGGTTGGTTGCCTTTCTTTCCTTGCTTTCTGAATCTCATGCCTAAGTCTTTGTATGACTAAGACACACATGGGCTACATGAGTTAGAGCAGTAAGGAAAGCAATAGTTCAGAGCCTCTCCAGCAGTCTTTTATATGTGTGCTTCATCGTCATCCTCTGGTAGCTTCTCCTGCAGCTGGTCCTTCTGAGCATCTCTGCAGGTCTTCTGTCAGCATCATCACTGGGACTATGGAACAAGTAGCACCAAACAAGGGGCAGTGGCTGCTTGCAGTGATACCACTGGTGAAAGAAATGTATGTCAGACCATGCCCTTCATGATGCAGTGGACAGTATGCGGTCTGTAGGTCAGTACTGAGTAGCAGTGAACTAGAAGAAGTACTGCATCTGGGATTAAAAAACCAACCAAACAAAAAACAAACACAAAACTAAAAAATAACCCAACAGAAAATTGAGATCCAGACCACTCGTGAGCATTAAGAATTTATGATGTGGCTTGGGGGAGGGAGAGCAGGTGTTTGGCTTTTGTTTATTTATTTTTTTTAGGGTGATAAGCATTTAATTGTGGTGTTCTGGCCAAGAGAGTTAGATCCAGTGATCCTAAAACACTTTGTAATTTGAGATGGATGGGGTAATCGTTCGCTGTCGTAGAGTGCTGCTGCACACTGTGTGTACAGATGCTCCATTTCATCCCATAGGTGAACGCACTTCAGTGATGCATGAGTTGATCTTTAAAATTTGGAAAGAAGGGGAGAGAAACAATGCACGTGCATGGTTAGCTCTGAAAGTCACAAAGCTGTTTGTTTACCGGATGGCTGAAGGAATGAGCTAAAAGAATCCCTTAGATCTGGTCTGGGTCCCAGCTTGTGTACAATCCAGTGCTTTCTTGCGGTCTGTCATTTTTGCAGCGCCTCGAGCCTCTTGGCAGCAAAAGTAAATGTGGGGGTGTGGGCTGTGAGTCTGCTGCCGAATCTGTGTTGCAGGATGAACCAAGATTTGTGGTGTTTGTTAAGGAAGGCCAAACTTACGGGAGATGCAAGTCCTAAAGAAGCAAAACCAGAATCTAGTAGTTAGCTGCCAAAGAAGAAAGGCGAGGACACAGTATATCCCAAGCTTAAGTGTGTTTTGGCTTAAGAAGGATAAGCTGTGAGATCTGTCCATGTTAGCACTGATTTGTGCATAGGAATTCTTTAAAGTAGTCTTCCTCTGCGTTTTCTTGGGGGGAAAAAACCCAAAACCTTAAGAAACAAAATATAATAATCCTGCTAGATTTAGTCTTTATAAATACTTTCAAAAACTTATCTAGAATTTAACTTCTGTTCAGAAAGAATGGTGTAATCGTGTAAAATATGGACTTCGATACTTTAAAAACTTAAACCATGCATACCATGTTAGAGCTATACTCAGCTGAAAGAGTGTTTATGATTAAAAGACCTGTCCTCTTCCTCAGTATCTACATGTATGAAAGAGATTGATAAAACTGGGCAGCCTGTTAGAGCATAGTAATTAATGAATTGTAATTGCCTTTGACAGCAATTGCTGGAACAAAATATATAAAATGCAAAAGATAATAATGGTAGTTAAATGTATACCTCTTTATTTATAATTTTATTATTGTGTTGAAGGATATTCAGCAGATATTTAATTTCTTGTTTTATCTCGCTAAACAGACAGTCCCAAAACAAATGAGTTTCAGATTAGTTTTACCAAAGCTGTTTATCTAATTATGGCTTTCACTGCACTTGAATGAATGGCTGCAAATCAATAGGTCTCTCAGGTTGCCAGGACATGCATTAAAACTGGTGAGTCTCCAAGCTGAATAGCAGGAGTGTAGTTTCTTTTTTATTTTTGGTTTTGTTTTTTCCATTGAGATGTCTGTCCACAGTTTCTACCATGTGTGCATAAACTGAGAATTTATCTGAAACTCTGCTTAAAATTCCCATTTTTTAGTTGATCATTTGCAATTCAATGTGGCAATAAATATTTACATTATACTGGTAGAGGTTTTATTAAAAAGCAGAACAATTATTTCAAAGGAAGCTAGTGCAGATAAAAAAACATGTTGTAGTGGGTCAAGATGATGGTTCACCTAGTCCTATCTCCATAAGTTTTAAAGTTAACCTAACGGGTAATGATTTCATCCACAAATATAAAATTTCTGGTGCTTTCAAGAGAGTGTGTGGGCAAGTGTTGTATAGTCTGCCTTCCACATTGTTGGTTTTTTTTTTTTCTGGTTTCAAATAGCCAGGGGTACTTTATATGGTGATTCTTGGGTGTTGTTACCGTTAACTGTTCTTTTCATGTTACACATATACGAATCCAGCCTTTTAATGAATCTGGCTAGTATCTTGGAACATACATTTACAGAGCTTGTGTGTGGGGTTTGGTGATAATGACTTTACAGGGGAAGGAAAAACATGTTTTGTTTTATTCTGTTGTTAGTGAAAGCATTTCATTTTATTCAGTTTTGAATATCCCACCTTTAATTTCAGTGACCCTTCTGTTGTTCCTATGAGGCAAGGAACTTTTCTGTACAGTTAGGGTTTTTATATTCTTTTTTACAGCTGGTTTCTAAAACAAGTAATCTCAGTCTCTCTCTATGAGTCTTTCAATGCTGTAATAATTTTTGTTACCTTGTTTTGAACTCTGTCTGGTTCTGCAGTGTCCCTTTGAACTTGTGATGGCTTGTGCTGAATGTAATATTCTAGGTGAGACTGCACTGCTGATGTACATAGATTGTGCAGTTTCCTCCCTCGCTCCATCACACAGGCTTTTCATCCAACAATTTGCTATCGTTTTAGAGTTCCTGGTGGCACAGATCAGTTCTTTACTGAAATGTCTTCACAGCCATTCAGGTTGTTTTCTTTAAGCTGATATAGTTAATTTACAACCATGTAAGTTGTCAGCATTTTTTTTTCCTTCTGTGGGTGTTACTTTGCATTTGATGTGGATAAACATAATTTAACACAGAGTTGTCCACTCACCTACCTTGACTAGATTCATCTGAAGTTGTTTATAGACTTCTGATTGTGACTAACCAAAATCATATGTGCAAAATTTGGTTATCTTGATGCTGACATCACAGATTTAAGTTTTGTTAAACAGCATTTAGCCTAGAATATAACGTTGAGACCTGTGGGCATCTTTGTATTTTCCTGTTCCTAATGAAAACAGCCTCTTTAATCCCATTCTCTTCCTTTATTACTTCACTGTTGCTTGATCAACTACAATATTTTGTCTCTCCAGGAAAGACTGCTTTAGTTTCTTTTGTGTGTTAGGGTGTCTATACTACCTCTGAAGTCGGAGGTGCAACTGTAGAGTATCACTGTGTAGATGGTCTCCGAACTTGTAAGAAAACCAGCTACTACCATGTCAGCCTTGACCTTGTTACAACGTGGTGTGTCGAAGGCTTGCCTGTTCTGGTAAGGGATGTAAGAATATTCATGACTGGTGAAGCTCCTGTTCAGTGGGTGGACAGGCAACCGTTGGGAAGGCTCTACACAGACTAGTGATCAACAACTTCGTTGAATAATCTCTGAGCATGGCTCTGCAAGAGCTACGCTACTATCAGTATTTTCTTTAAAAACTACAGTGATAAGAGTAGAGAATATGATAAGAAGTAGCTACCTGTCCAATACATCAGAGTGAGCAGGGAGGGGAAAAACATGTTTTGTTCCTGTTTGTTTGTTTTCCATTTTTCTGCTTACACAACTTTACAGCAACACTGCTGCTAGGAACAAAACTATCTAACAGGTAAACCAGCAAAGATTTTTGAAGAATGACACATTTCAGACAGCTGTTCTCTAATCTTGCAGAGCTCTTTGTTAAAAACAGAGGCACAAAATGTCCCTGTAGTGGACTTCGTTGTTTAAGCACAAAGTGTACCTAACAGAGCAACGCTGCAATTAAATCAAAGTTATGATCTTATTAAAAACAATGGAAACTTACTGTCCTTGAGAATCTTATTTATTGTGGCTGTAGAAAAGGACCTGCTTCTGTTGCTTATTAGTAGCAAAACATGTTACAGGACAGTTTATGGCAGGATGGTGGGAGTGGATAAGGAAACATTACATAAATTAAAAAAAAAAAAATTCCAAAGAAGCTATCCAGAGACAATAATAATTTATTTTTATAAACCTGAGTTAAAAACTGCCCTGTCACTGAAATAATGGTAAATTTTGTGAGACTTCCAAACTCAGAAACCTGATTTTAATTTTTTTTTTTTTATTTGAGTTAACCAAGAAAACAGACAATCTTCATCCCTTGCTTTAGCAGTTCGTGGTATTATCTGACTTTCAGAAACAAAGCTAAATACTGAGGGTCTGTGAGTCATCTTCTTTTCAGCTTGAGCCAACTCCAGTATCAGTATGTGTTTGTTTGTTTCTTTATACCATGACTTTTTCCCTCCTAACTTAGTCATTGTTATCTCTTGGCACAAGTGGAGAAGTTAAAAATGTCAACAAGCCTGAAGCATGCTAAAAACATGCAAACAAACCTCCTGTGTAATCTTCCAGGCCCCAGAGTGTTCCCGTTCCCATTACTCTGTTGTTCATGAACCCATCTGATCTCTTGATTGTATTCTGGTGGAAGGAGCAGGGAGGTGAATTCCAAAGCAAGGCTTTACGGACCAGAAACAGTGTCCTAGAGGCCCTCTCCTGTTAACTTTTGCTTGTGTGTCCAATGCTCACAACATGTTACAGCATTGCATAAAGAAAAGGCAACAAATAGATTAGAGATGAAAAAAAACTTTTAACTTTTGCTCATCTTTTTGCAAGCTTTGCTTTTTGAAGAAGTCTGTATGTGTATATCTGCATACCAAGAAGGTGCTGAAACTGTTTAATTTTACTACAGTTATTTTTGGCACTTGAGAGGTGATCAAATTGATAGGTTTAAGGTCAAATCATAGGCTTAAGTTGGCGTAGGCGAAAAGCCCATGTGGTTTGTGGTTGTGATTCCACTGAGACCACAACTGGTTTGAAGTCATCTCTGAAAAGCTGGTGTGGGAAAGGATGGAGTGGTAGGCAAGTTGATCAGGGTGAAAATCAACTGGTTTTTGAAGACAATGTATCTCAAAATTAAGTTCTCTTACACTAAGTGGTGATTTGCCATCAGTTTGCTCTAGTGCCAGAGTTTAACCATGGCTTGGGTCTCCTTGCTGCAGAACGAGCTATTGATCTGGGTGGACTTTTACAATTGTCATGGGAAAGGGGGCTGGAAGAGTCTGAACAGGTATCACCTACCTTGGTAGAGCATACAGGCTGGCCCAGGCTTCTTGGTAAAGTGATGAGGGCAGACTGAGCGTCACAGCAGACTGTTCAGATGTCACTGATGTCCTGCTTTTTGTTAATGTTTATTATATACATATACAGAGCATCTCTGCTAGTCTCTGACAGATCAGTCACTGCGGTGAGGAATGCTGTAGTATATTCGTCTTCTGGACCATTTTGCTTCCCTGATTTCAGTCTAAATTCTCTAACAAATTAGCATCTTTTATGAGCATGTTGCTTGGACCAACTTTTAAAGACAGCAGTTTCCCATCTTCCCCCTTCTCTTCTGTCTCCCACCTCCTGCTTTGCATAGGTCAGAAAACATTTGCTGACTTAAAATGATATTTATTTTTGACTTCTAAATCTAGGTGGGCTGGTAACCAGGATACAGTGGGCAAGTGGAAGGAGGATAACAGCATATTGAAGCGATCAATGTCGCAAGCATTGGCTATGATGCAGAATATTAAAGAGAAGAGAGTTAATTCTGTTTGCCCATAGATGGGGGAAAATGTGGTCAGTCTTCACCTCTGGCACTTTTATTTCCATGGGACAAAGCATCCCTTCAAGAATCTTTGGGTGAAGACTCAGTGTGGTGAAGCAGAAGAAGGTGGCTCAGTTCTCTGTTGCTGCTTTACATGGCTGTGTAAAGGAGGACCCTGGAAAAGTCTTGCTCAGTGCTTTTTGTGGTACGGCAAGGAAGATGCGGGGAATGCATGAGCTGCTGCTTAGTCTGGTGGTCAGAAGTTCCTCAGATGTGCATTTTCCTAACACTGGCTGCCAGTGTGATGGTCCTCAGGTGGTGGAGATGTGACCCCGTAGAAAGGCGGTGATGTGTGAGTCCTTTTGGAAATGTGACCCCGTAGAAAGGCGGTGATGTGTGAGTCCTTTCCTCTGATTGTACTATGGCACCAGCAGACCATTCTGCTGGCTCTTTGAGATTGCTTTGTTCAGGGTACACTCAGCTATACTTTGGCTGTGAGTAATGCAGAGACTATTCTACTTTTCTTTTATACGTCCTGGTTCACACAACTGATAAGCATGCTTATGTTCACATTGTGTCCTTTTGCTTCTCTCTTATGTGTTCTAATGAGTATTTCTTTAGAATTAGTTATAGTGCTACCACTGCTGTCTTCAGTGAGGGGTGAGGTACTCATCTGGGTTATTTCAGATTCTGCAGATGTGGACTGTAGTTACTGCCTCATGTATGTTTTGAAACAGCCTTAAAAAAGTTACCCACAACTTCAAAGCCAAAAGACCTCAGTTTTAAAATAAAAGTTTATAAACAGTTGAATAGGATGGCTGCTTCATAGGGTTCCACTGGACTGTGCCAACTACAGTTAAACCCTTACCATCATCTTCTGATACATATTTTCTGGACTGTCCCCATATCAGGTGGATGTCTGTCCTGTTCCGTGGTGAGACAAGTAGCGCTCAGACAGTTCCTCTGGAGCAGTAATCTTCCTTACAGCTCCTGATGTACAGAGATCTGGTCGAAATCATAGCAAGTTCAATCTGTGTGTCAAGAGATACATCTTATGCGGGCATATATGTTCAACTTCATAATACACAATTCACCTCAGATCCCTGCACTCCTGTAATACTGTGGACTTCTTTTTTCCACTGCACACATTTTGCATGCTAATTTAGATGAGTGCTTTTTGTGTGTGTGTGTGCATATGCCTTTGAATATGGGAATAAGATTAACTAGGATATAGACATCATATGGTGGGACTTCTGTTGGGATGCAAAACTAGATAATAGTTGCAAATGCAATTAAAGGTTAATTCATTCAGATAATTTAATCGGATGTAAAAACAGGAAAGCCTTCTAATCCTTTGACTCAAAATGTGATTTTTATTTTTTTTTTCTGTTGAAAGAATAGCACCTGTCTTGTAAAGGAAAAAGGAACTGCGCCTTTTTAACTCTTTAAAGGCCTCCTGATGCATACAAGGAACAAAACTTTGTGCTTTAAATGCCAGGTCAGCTTTTGCTGGAGGGTTTTTTTCTGAGGGCTGGGAAATCATAAGGATTAGTGACCTCATGTCGGACAAGAGACTGACATGGGACAAATTGAAGGAAGGTTGGTTTGTTTGTTTATTTTAGTTAGGCTGCCTAAAATAATTTTTTTCATATATACTTTCTTCACAAAAGATTTAGTGCAACACAGCTTAATACTTCCCTTTTGTACGAATTTGCCTGGGTTATTATCACAGAGAGTATTAATCTCATCTCACAAGAGTAGCTTGTAAAATTTTGTGGCTTTTTGCTTAAAGTGAGTTTGATTGCACATCTGTATTCTAAGCCTGAGGAGAGGTGCAGGAATCACCTGTGCAGGCCATGTCTTATCTCGCCCATGTTATCTCAAAAATAAATGACGAATGCAGAGCATCCTTATAAGGACCAGTTCTATTAATGACATCTTCAAATTTTTCTTGTTGGAGCGAAGTCCTACCCTTTAAAACTGAAGACCAAAATGAGAAAACTCCCTGGAACAGCTGGAAAATCTCAAGAGATAAAGAACCCCCCAGCCCTCACACAGAGGGATCAAACATCCACAGCAGTAGGAATAAGGATACGTAGGGTTAACCGAGTCGAGTAAATATACAGCATGTAAATTCAGAATAATGCAGCGTTGTGACATGTCTGTGTTCCTTAGTGATATCAAATGTGTACAAATGTTTGTTATAAAGGATGAAAGTAAAGATATAAATCAGAAGAAAGGCAGGTAATATATTTAAGGGTAAAGAATATCAGTAAGGAAATCTGCCTCGTCAGGGCGGAAGTCCGGCCTAACTTAAAAGACTGTGTTCTTCTTTTCTTGAACATGAAGGAGGTTCCTGTCTAAAGCTGGCTGAACTCTTTCTCTGATCTTGGGGGTGCTGAGCACATCTTTTACTTTTTGAACAGCTTAATGTACATAAGATATGTCATTTAAATTATTTGGTTATGTTCTTATTGTACTAAGTAAAACTTTTATGTGTTCAGTACTTGGCACTTGAGCTAATGTTTTTCCATGTCCGAAGATTTACAAGGCTCATCTGTGTCTTACATCTGTGATACTTTCTGGTTCTGTAACTTCTCGGTCTAGTGAAAGCTAAATTTACCAAAGCTGCTTTTAGTGGTTGGTTGTATATGCTAAGCTCCTGTTCATGTTCTAATCCTATTTCATATCTAATGGTTATTGCACGCTGCTTCCCATGTTACTCTGTGTGCTAAGTGATCAGGATTGAATGATAGGCACGCAGTGGTTTCTGGCACACTGGTAGAGACTTTTTGAACTGCCTTGTTTTCCATTCCCTCCTCAACTCAAAGGTAACAAACCTCTCTTTGGACGTGGAGTGCACTTTAGTTTTCATTTGTTCCTGATTCAACAGCCAGACCAAAGGTTTTCAAGCACACAAAAACACAAAAAGAAAGATGTTATCAGGGTTAGTGTGAACCCATTCTGCAGAGTGTTTGAAGGTGCCCGTAGCGGAGCTCCAAGTAGTGCTGAGGCTCTGCTGAAGGCAGGTGAGGAGTTTCTGGATTTACTTTGCCGAGGAATTGCTTGTGTGACTCACGGGAACACGCTCTTTTCTCTGCTTGCATGTTGAGTGCTTTTTAAGCTCTCTGTAAAGTGAGGCCTCAACTGCTTCATGAAACTAAAATAGTTAAACTTGAATAGTTTTTCTACAAAAAATAAATTACAGCTGTTCTTCTGGAAGTGGTTAAGAACTCCCACTATCCAGTCCATAGTAGGTTGGCACTGCCTTGTGCCAAGAGCTACTGTCAGTGAAATTAATATTGTCCCCAAGAGGTCACATAACGGAGTGCTGCCAATACAAACAACAACGCTGCAGATTCTCAAACTGTTAAGGTTGTAAGACAAGCTTCTTTAACCAGAACTTGTTCACCCAGCTTGGAGGCTGCTCCCACACTTTGAAAACCTTGGAAACAAGAAAAGCAAAAGTCGGCAGTTTCATTTCTGATTGATTCATCAATTTATTGTATTTTTTATGATGTTTCGTGTTTTAAATGGCCTATAGATATTTGAACTTGGAGCAGGGCTATCCTGGCTACGTGGCAGAGAGCTTGGGTGCTTATAGCCCTTGGCTGGTAGCTGATTTTTACCTGTAGGTCTCAAAGCACTTCGCAGAGCAGTCATGGTCATTCCCATTGCGTGGGAAGGGAAATGACTCGCTGAAGGTTGCGACCACGCCAGATTCAGGAGTGAAGTTGAGGTACAAAATCTGGTTCTTCGTCCGGTAGGTCAGTTGGTATCTGCAAAATCAGAAAATCAGTTTTTCAGAAACAGAGTAAAGAATTTCAATGTCTTCTACCTGAAAGGAATAATTGTGGTCTACTTCTAGGAATAAGGTTTGGAAGCTGGTGACCCAGCTTTTCTGCAGGCAGTGGTAAAAGTGGAGATATCTGACAGCGGGACATTAAAGAACAGGGACATTAAAAACATACTTTTGCATGCTTGTAAAGCAATTCATGGACTATTTGTGAGCAGCTCATGCAAAAAGCCCAACCAAACAAAAATCCAACCAAAAAAAAACAACAAACCAAAAAAAGGTTGCCAGAAATATAGGCATTTTTCAAATAGTAAACTAAAGTGATCTAATTTACTGTGAGGTATTTTCATAAAACATAATCAAAGCACTGAATTTTAACTTTGTCTTTTTGTACTTGAAACATTAAATATACTGTAGGTATCAAAACCTCTAAAATGGGTTCTTTATTTGCAAATTTCTTCTGAATAAATTAAGATTTTAATAGGTTTTCTTATTCAATAATATATATACTTTGTATTGACAATGTTAGCTATATATTGTCAACATCATTCACAGCTGATCTCCTGAATATTTGCTGATGTTTTGTTTCTGCATCTGGTTCACTGAAATAGCTGCAACAATATTGGATATTTTTTTCCCTTCTGCTGCTTGTTAACAATTCTTGTGGCAGAGGTGAGCATCCTTGCAGTGGAGTCATGGGGTCAGTTCACAAGAAGGCTCCTGAGCCTGTTCTAGGAAAATCAAGTACCTAACCATGCTGATTTTGCCTGGGAGGGAGCATCTGAACTTACATCTACATGATGGCTGGTTGGTAGTGACAGGTGACATGAATCATTTGTTTCATTGATTGTCTGCTTTAAAATTTTTATGGTATTTCATCTTTGAAAAATGCGGCTTCTGAAGGCTGAGTTCTGGCACCAGTATTACCTGGTAATAATATGGCAGTAATGTTGACCGCAGAGGTACATCTGCTTCTCAGCAGTTGAGACCTGGCACATTGGGTAGTGTGATGGGGAGGAGTTTTGATGAAAGGCTAACTTGGAAATATGTGATTTTAAGAGCCTTTTTTAAACACAGGGTGCATCTAGAAAAGTGTTTCTGGTTGCTCTGCAGGTCCACAGACTTTCTCTGCCATGCTTGATGCAGCTGGTACAAAGAGCAGAATAAAGTTGTGTCTGGGAGTGATGGAGCAGGAGAGAATTACAGAATACTTCTGGTTCAAAGGGACCTCCCAGAGGTTGTTCTGTCCAGCCCCTGGTCTGAGCAGGGTTAACTTCAAAGCCAGAGCAGTTGTGCAGGGCCTTGTTTGGTCAAGCTATGAAAACTCCAGGAAGGAGACTGTACAGCCTGGGCATTAGTTCTTGTGTCTGACACATGATTTCCTCATTGAATTTCTCTTTACTAATGCATGCTTGTGAGTCAGGCTGCCTGGCTTGCAGAATGCCATTGCCAAGTTGATGTGCCATGCTGATTTCTTTTTTTTTTTTAACTTGGGAATGTGTCATGAGAAGGTATTTAGCTGGCAACACAAGAAATGTGCCAACAGAGGTACTTTGAAAAGCTTTTAAGTATGCAGACAATCCATATTTTCCTACTTCTGATTTATCTTTTTACTGTTTTGTTGTTGTCTTCATTTAGATCTATCTGAAAAGAAATTGTATCCTGTCACTGGAACATCTTTTAAATTATAGTGTGAATGTGAATGCATTCTTTTGGAAGTTCCAAATAATGCATTATTAACTTATAATTTGTGTCATTAGAAATATTAATTGTTGCATAAAACATTGTACGCTAAAAAAGCACACCCATCTGCTCCTGTGTGCTACCCTCCAGACCAAAACTAAACCAGATGCTGATGGGCAGGAATATGATGGTAGATTACAAAGACCATAATCTATTTATTAGGTGCTGAGATTGAAAGAGAAATAAATGCAGCAGTATTGCTGATTTTTTCTTGTGGTGGGAGTCTGTATAGTGCCTATTTTGTACTGAAGAAAAGGGAGGATGTTGCTTCCCTGTGAAATGTTGCTGACAGCCAGGAAGAGTGAAGTGCACTAGGAAGCTTTTAAGGTAGCATTAGAAAAGGTATGGCTGAAATGGCAAACTAGAGCACAAATGCTGCCATAAAGTTAGGTTAATGAAGGAGGATGAATAGTCAATTAAGTGTACTCTGCATATTTTAATGTTATGTAAACCATGATAAAAAGCAGTAGAATTCTGATTTTTCTTTTCATATTTAATGAACTTTCATGGCAAACATTGTATTAACATACAGGTTGAAAATGCCCATAATCTTTTATAAGAAAGAGAAGATAAAAATTGTTTAAGCTCTGTTTCTACATTGCGAACTATGGCTGTAGCCCATGCAGATTACAATTGATCTGTGGAGTTAATAGATGTACTTATGTGAACGTGAAGTGGGAGGTGAAGTTCCCCATTACTGACACCTTTGGATTTTGTCTTGTCAGTTTTTGAGGGCATAGTTAACTTCCTTTTTATGTTGACAGAGCAGAGACATTGAGGATTTATTAGGTGTGTTTTACGCCATCATTCCTTGGATAGTTTTAATTTAACATAAACAAGTGCTTCCTCTGAGCACAGCTGTCCCTTCCTGCCGCCCTCCTTGTCCCACTGCTTTTGCCTCTGCCCCCACCACCCACCTTGCTAGCGATCATGTTTGCATGGCTCCCCAGTGACCTGGTGGAGGGAAATAATCTGGGTTAAAATGAGTCATTATTTAACAAGCCAGTTTGATGCTACCAGTCCTTCAGCTCGAATCACGATATTGCTTCACGGACATGCATGGAAGCATGAAGCAAAAGAGTGATGGGGATGGGAAGATGAAGCAGATGGAGGGAGGACATGACCTGCTTATCAGTAGCCTTGTTTTATGGTCCTTCACTCTGGTGGAAATGCACCAGTAGCAAGAGAGTAGCCGTTTTTTGTTTTTTTGTTTGGTTTTTTTTTTTAGGAACATAAAGTTTCTCTAACCCAGGCATCCCCCTCTGCCAGTTCACCACTCCTCTCTTTCCAGTTGGGGTTGGAAGGGACCTCTGGAGATCATCTAGTCCAAGTCTCTGCTAGAGCTGGCTCGCCCAGAGCAGGTTGCACAGCCGTGTCCAGGCAAGTTTTGAATGTCTCCAGAGGAGATGCCCCAGCCTCCCTGGGCACCCTGTGGTAGTGCTCTGTCATCCTCAGAGTAAAGAAGTTTTTCCTCATATTCAGATGGAACTTCTCATGTTGCAGTTTGTGCCCATTGCCCCTTGTCCTGTCACTGGTCCCATCCTCTTGACACTCACCCTTAAGATACTTGATGACATGGATGAGATCCCCGCTCAGCTTCTCCTCTCCAGGCTACACAGCCCCGGCTCTCCCAGCCTCTCCTCACGAGGGAGATGAGATGCTCCAGGCCCCTCACCAGCTCCGTAGCCTCCGCTGGGCCCTCCCCAGCACTTCCCCGTCTCTCTGGAACTGGGGAGCCCAGCGCTGGGCACGGCGCTCCCGATGGGGCTCACCAGGCCGAGCAGAGGGGCAGGATCACCTCCCTGACCCGCTGCCCCTAACGCAGCCCGGGGTCCCGTCGGCCTCCTTGGCCACAGGGCCACTGCCGGCCCGCGGGCAACTGGCCGTCCCCCGGCACTGCCGGGCCCTTCCCCGCAGAGCTGCCCCCCATCAGGCCACCCCCAGCCTGTGCTGGTGCGTGGGGTGGCTGCTCCCCGGGTGCAGGACCCGGCACTGGCCGCTGTTGGACTCCATGAGGTCCCCTCCCCCCAGCTCTCCAGCCTGCCCAGGCCTCGCTGGGTGGCAGCACAGCCCGCTGGTGTCCCGGCGGGTCCCCCCAGTTTGCACCATCAGGAGACCTGCTGAGGGTGCGCTCTGTCCCCGCAGGTCACTGGGGACTAAGTTGAACGGGACGGGCCCCAGTGCTGACCTGGGCAACACCGGTGGCTACAGGCCCCCAGCTGGGCTCTGCGCCGCTGGTCACAGCCCCCTGCGCTCTGCCATCACCAGTGCTCAGCCCACCTCACTGCCCACCCGGCTGAGCCACACTCCTGAGCTTGCCTGTGGGCTGCGGTGGGGGACAGTGCCCAACGCCTCGCTGAGGTCAAGGTAGACACCATCCACCGCCCTCCCCTCATCTACCCAGCCGCTCATTCCGCCGTAGGAGACTGTCGGGTCGGTCATTTCCCCTTGGTGAATCCATGTTGACTGTTCCTGGGGACCTTCTTTTTCTCCACGTGCTTGGAGCTGACCTCCAGGATGAGCTGTTCCATCACCTTTCCAGGGATGGAGGTGAGGCTGACCAGCCTGTCATTTCCTCGGTCCTCCTTCTTCTCCTTATTGTAGACTGGAGTGACACCGGCTTTCTCTCAAACTGAGTTGTCTTCTGTGTCAGGATGTCACAGTTTTGCTTGAGGGGCAGGATACAGAAAGAGGAGGTTTGGGCCTGTGTTGTTGTGTTCCTGAAGCTGCATTTATCCAGGGATTTTCTACCAGAATGTTTCTTTGGTAGGTCTGGGGAAGAGGGAGGATAGCAACCAGCCAGTCCTGCCATGTTGTCTGCTCTGATACTCTTTTCTATACTTATCTTCTTTTGGGTAAAGAAAAGGGCATTGCAAACAAAATTTGCTCTTGTGCACTAAATTACACTTCTTGCCAGGCTATGGAGACTTCTAAAGTGGCTGGTTTATGCCAAGTTAACTAAGAGGTTTTTTTGAAATGTAAACCCATTCATTTGTATTTAGTTTGGTAGGTACTGGAAAATACAGAAATGCTTCTAAATGCTATGCTTTCCTGACGGTCATTGCCTCAGAAATAATTATTTAAACCTAAAGAGCACTGCTTGTCTTCATAGCAGCCATTTTCTTTGCAGATCCCTTTCTGTTTTGGAGAGGTAAGAATGAACCGTGAGTTGTGGGTGTCCCTTTTTCAAAATAACTTATTTTGCAGGTTCTTTTTATACAAAGAACAGGCGGGAATACACTGTTTGGTTTCCTTTCATAACGACCCATTTGAGTTTCTCCAGAGGGCTTTGCAGGCTCACCTGAGAACCCTACGTTGCAAGCTCTGCTGAATACGGGTTTATCTTTTTACAGCTTTTTGACCTTTTTATGCTACGCCTAAGTATATGACATTTAAGATGATCAGGGGAAAATCCTTTATAAAGAAGATTCTTTCTTTTATAAAGAAGATTCTTTATAAATAATCCTTTATAAAGAGTTTTATATTGAATCCTAAGTAAATATTAATGGAGAGAACTGTTCCACTGGTTGTTCTTTGTTACCCATGATTTCTGACAGCAGATTTCAAGAGGAGCAGTGGGAGAAGGTTGGTTGTTATGAATATTATTTGGCAGAAAGTCAGGCATATTCTGTGGTTTCATATGAATGATATCTGCTGAAAGTCAGCTAGCTTTCCAACCAACTCTGCTTGCTGTGCCTTAGCAACCACGAGGAAAAATCTGCTGCCACATGGAAACGGATTGGGATTCATGACAACACTCCCTATATCCAGCCACCCTGAAATGCTACAACGGCAGCATTTCACCTACTAAACACAGCACCCATGTCTTATTTCTGCTTAAGCCCTCTATAATTTAGACAGTAGCAAGCGACGTCAAATGCAAAAATTCAAAGGTAGCAAAGTGATAAGCCAAACTGTTCAGTAATTTTCTCTCCCTTCCCCCACTCCTTGCTGTGCATGAGTGAGCACTGGGAATAAATGAGCATTTACTCCTGCAGAAATTGCTGCCTTCTTGTGTTTCAGGTTGAGGAGGGTGTGCTGGACAGGTACAGCCCTGCTTTGTTGTAGGATTCGTGTTCGGATCAGGGCTGGAGTGGAAACTCTCTTAATTGTTGTAGCTGCTTGCTTTTATCAACTCCAGCAAATCTTTCTGAAGAAAAAAATCCACAGGGTTCCATCAGTTTAACAGTTGCAGTAGTTTCTGCCACTGTTATGGCATTATCATTGCCATGGTTTGTAATGAGAGAAAGAAATCTGTCTAGGACAAAAATAATTACTTTTTGATTTGTGCATGGAGTGGGAACAGAAGCCTGAGGGAAATTAAGTAAATACCTCTGGTGGATTTTTTTAATTTTTCCTGAGCCACTGTATTGTTAGCGTTGAATGATTAGTAAAGTGAGAAATGTACAAACAGATGATTGGTTTTGAAAGTGAATTTGGATTCAGCTTTATTTGTGATCCTTTTCCGTACTCTGTCTCTCACTGTTGGAACGTGAGAAGTTTCCAGCGTGAAAGTATGTTTTAGGCTTGGGTGCTTAAATGCTTGTTGGAAATCTGTCTGGATATATAATTTCCTTTGTGGTCACATTAGCCAATTTAGGATTCAGGTGTTGAGTAGTTACAGAAATCCCCCTGTCGGGGAATAGAAATGATCTCATTATCAGGTAGTCTGTGCTACGCGATGTGCATTTCAGAATGAGATGAGATGATTTTTTTTCCAGGCTATTTATATTTAGGGAATAAGCCCTGACAGAGCACAACACTGAAGCATTTGCTTAGTTTTAAGTATACTGAGTAATCCAATTTGGAATGCAGAAGTACTATACTGAATTCTTTAGGGGCATAGTGATAGTGCCCTGAAACTATGAACAGTTGTTTTTCATGTATTTGTACACAAAAATGTTCCTAGAACTGTTCAGCAGCGTAGAGCTGATCATGGGCGTATTTGCAAATCAAGCCTTGATCAATCAGACAAATATTGATGACTTGTGTTGTAAACTGAAAACAAGTAAATTTTGATGACATTATGCTCCATTTTTGGTAATGCAACCAGTAAAAAACCTGGTTATTTGAAAAACTTGGAGGGAAAGCTTAAACAATTTACTGGGGTGCGGGAAGAGCCCTAATCCTGCCTTTTCTTGTTCCTTTTAGTTTTAACATAAATCCCACTGTAAAAGATTTAGAAAAAGAAATAATCTTGATTAATAATAATAAAAAAAAAAATAACTTCCCTATTTTTAACACATTTTGACTTCTTTTTTTCTTGTTACCTGCACAGGCATATGATAAGCTCTTAGAAGAAAGGCAAAACATTTGCATCCCGTATTTGAAATTATTACTGCCCTACAATTTCTATGGGCTCTTCTTTAGCGTTACAGTGTAACTTCTAGCACAGACAGGTTGCTGATTGCTACCACTGTACTAAAAACTCATCTGAGGAAAGCAGTTGAATTGGAGCTCCAAGCAGTCTTGCATTATTTCTTTGAGCATGATGGTGATTAAATTGCTAGCAGATGTATGGAGTGTTGCTGACGCTACTGTGACTGCAGTGCTGGCAATGGCAGAAATATCAACAGTTGTTGCAACAGCTTGGGCAGGAGGCAAAGCACGAGAAACTAGTGGACAAGTCATCCTCTGAAGTTGGGATGAGGCCAAAGCAAAATGACTGAAACATGCTCTATAGTATCTTCAGCCCCCAACTAGAACATTAACCAGGTTGTAGTAAATGCATAGGGAGTTGCTGCGGTGGAGCCAGTTCAGTACTCTGCTGAGTAAAGAATTAAGTCAGCATCTCGCAGTAAGATACAGCTTGATCTTTCTAAAGGAGACCAAAAAGTGCCTTCATTAGTACACTTTGCTTGTTGTGTGGCAATTTCTTTCCAAACCTTTCAAAAATCAGTTTATGCTCATATATTGGAATATTACCATCAATATCTTTGCATGCTTAGCTTTAAATAATGGCAGAGGTTCTCAACTTGTTTAAAAATGTTTGTCCAGTTGAAGCAATACTAATGTAAACCCAGATAGAGACCTTGCATAGTAGTATCACTCATTGAATGAGCTACTGCTTTTAAAAATCTAGCTGGAATATTTGATTCTTTAGCTAATAATTCCATGAACTGGAATTGTTAGCTAAAGAGTGGCTGGTATGGACTGTAAAGGAGTATTTCCTTCTGTTTTCCTGGTTGTTTTAAGTTACTTGCTGGTCACTTTATTCTGATCCTTCCATTCTTTCAACACCATTGCTCTGCTCCCTGTGTTTATAGTGGTTTTCAATACCACAGTAAACTCCTATATAATTTTTCCCAGTTCCAGACTAAATTATCTGTGATGTATTCAGATTTGAATCCTAGCAGACCTATTCCAAAACCACTTCCTGGGCCACCTGTTCCAGCTGTCCTCTCCTGTCACATGCAAGTTGTGTCCCCAAGCTGGGATGCTGTCCATGTGCCACGTTCATACTTCACACTCCTGATTGCCCAGCCCAAGACACTAGCTCCCTGCTTCTTTGTTCCTGCATCCCCAGCAGGGAAGCTGAGGCTACCTGTGCACACCTACTCATGTACAATAGGAAAGCACTTCTGGAGGACACCCAGAGTTCTGGATCTGCTCCACATATGGTTTCCTATCCCAGGACCATAAGTGCTACCACGTCCCCATCTCCTTCCTGACACACAGTTGGGCAAAGCTTCTCCTCAAGCTGGTGAAGAGGCACGGGGATGCTGGGGTGGCAGCACCTTGAAAACAGCACTTGGAGTGGGCAGCAATAGCTATTTCAAGGTAGTTTTCATAAGAGATGAGTTGTTTGCTTGATGACTAATTAATTAAGCACATTTTGGCTCATCCTAAGTGTATTTTGCAAGTGTATTTTGAATTGGTGTGTGCTTCTCAAAATAATTTTGGAGGAGCAGCCTGTATTTACCTAATACCTTTAGGGAGGAGTGGTGCTTCCCCCTACACAGGGCCCAAAGGTTGGGGTATTCAAACAAAACCTGGACCCCCGATCCACTCTCTCTTCTTCCTCTCTCTGGAAGGGGAATGCTCAGTTTGCTCCAACAGCCAAAGTAGAGTCTGCTGAACCTCTGAGGTGCACTCAGTAGCTAAATATTTATTGATGCAAATTAAAAAGAAAAAAAAAAAAAAAGGAAAAGGGGACCTACCTTGGTAGCTAGGACACACAGTCCTAAAATTTTATATCAATTTCAGCCGAACTGCAGTGCATCAACATTACACAGGCTGCACTACCATCAACAGGAAAAATTATTTTCCACTTCAACTTTTGTTTTATTTTCTCCTATGCAATTTCCATTTTCTTAGATTTGTAGAAATTTTGGGAGTGTAGATTCCTGTGTGGCAGGTTCAATGTACTCTTCTGGGCTCTCCAGTGTTTCATGTGTGCTCCAGGCTGATGTGCCACTGACAGAAGCCGTTGTACTGTCTTCCCTCCTCCCATTCTAGGGCTGTGAATTCCTCTCTCTCCCCTGCACCAGAGCTAGGACTGTGTGGTCTGAAGGATAAAATAGAAGCGCCTTTTCTCTCAACTAGTTTTCAGCCTCATTCACCTTTTGCAGACAATTTTGCAGCGATTTCTTCCTAATATCTGATCTAAATCTATCCTCTTTCAGTTTAAAACCTTTACCCCTTGCCCTCTCAGTACACTCCTTTATAAAGGTTCCTCCCCATCTTTCCTTCAGGCCCCCTTTAGGTATTGGAAGGCTGCTATAAGGTCTCCCCAGGGCTTTCGCTGCTCCAGGCTGTGTAACCCCAGCTCTCAGCCTGTCTTCATAGTGGAGGAGCTCCAGCCCTCTGATTGTCTTTGTGGCCCTCCTCCAGATCCACTCAAGCAGGTCCCTGCCTTTGCCTGTGCTGGGGCCCCTAAAGCTGGATGCAGTACTCCAGGTGGGGTCTCGTGAGAGTGGTGTAGAGGGGGCGAGTCACCTCCTTTGATCTGCTGGCCACACTTCTTTTGATGCAGCCCAGGATGCAAATGGCTTTCTGAGCTGTGAGTACACATTGTCAGCTCATACTCAGTTTTTATCCATCAATACCCCCAGCTCCTTCTCTGTAGAGCTGCTCTCAATCCACTCATCACCCAGCCTGTATCCATGTTTGGGATTGCCCCAGCCCAGGTGTAGGACGTCACACTTGGCCTTGTTGAACTTCATGAGGTTCACATAGGCCCATCTCTGCAGCCTGTCGAGGTCTCTCTGGGTGACATCCCCTTTAGATTATAAATCGCACCACTCAGCTTGGTGTCATCGGCAAACTTGCTGAGTGTGTACTCAATCCAAGTGTCCATGTCCCCAACAAAGATTTTAAATAATACTCGTCCTGGACCCCTGAGGGACACCACTCATCACTTGTCTCCACCCAGACATCAAGCTGTTGACTGCAGCTCTTTTGAGTGTGATTATCCAGCCAATTCTGTACCCACTGGGTGGTCCATCGAATCCATGTCTCTCCATTTTAGAGGCAAGGATGTGTGTGGGACAGTATGAAACGCTTTGCACAAGTCCAGGTAGATGGTGTCAGTCACTCTTCCCTTAGCTACCAACGCTGTAACCCTGTTGTAGAACAGGGTTAGAACTTTTTGCTGAGTTCAACCTTATGCTGTCATGTAACTGCAAGCTGCAGTAGCAATATTTTCCCTGGCTGAGGCTTAGCCATCCTCTGAATGCTGGGGACTGGGCCAGTGCAATGCCAGGGGCTGTGGTTCCCACCGGCGTTGCTGGAATTAGCTTGCTGATGATAATGTTGTTGGCGCCAGCCAGGGAATGGGGCAGGGAGGGGGGAAATCGATGTATGAGCTTCGACTGTGCTGCTGCAGTGAGTGAGGCTTGTTGAATGAGAGACTTGGACAGAAACCAAGCGAAGCGGTGGTACGTAGGGCTGCTGCAGAACCGAGGTGTTCGTACTGTGCTGGCTAGGAAAAGCAAGCGGGATCTGAGGCAACGTTGCTCTTATGGCATCTTTGTCGGTTATGCAAAAGGGGAATTAAACTTTTGTGTTATAGTATTTCCATATGGAGCTACTGTTACACGTGGAACTGCCCTAAGGTTTGAGATGAGTGTGGAAGGGTAAACTGTTAAGTGCTTCTGTTGTTCCTTGTCACTTCCCTTTTCTGTAAATACAGTAACAAGAATAGGGGGGGGAAGCAGGTGGCATTGCAATATGGATGCTGTAATTCTTACAAGGTATGAAGAGTGATTTTGGTTTTGTGATTAAAATATACCAAGTGAAAATTGGATCCTTCTCAAAGTGAGGAACTAATTATGCTGCCTACAAGATGGAATAATGCGAGGGAGCACCACACAATCTTCCCATTGTGCTGCCAGTGCACCTGCACAATGCCTTCTGTTACACTTCCAGACTTCTTTTGGGCAATGTTTATTTGTGTCTTACAGTACGAGAAGTTGCCTGTAAGCATTAGAGTAGACAATATTTTGTCTTTTAATATTGACAAAATATGAGAGTATTATGTGAGTAGAGGCGAGTTAACCTGGCTCTGGTAGAGATGTTTGTGCTGTCTCTGTTTGCCTTCCAGAGGTCTGGTTCACTGTTAATTTTATAACTTGAAATCCCCAGTCTTTATTGATCAGCAATAAAGTTTTTCCATTTGCATTTCCCTGCTGTGAACAGTTAGGTGTGATTTTGTTTTCTATCTCCTCAAACAGGAATCCTCTCTAATTTTATTGAGTGATCAGTTATTTTCATGTTATATAAAACATGGCACAGAAAGTCTGGTTTTTTTCTCTGTGCCATTTCATTATTTTGTGTAATAACATTGTATCTCCTGTACTCTCTCCTATGTAATGTAAATAGTTACAGTCTCTTCTGTCTCTTCTCATATGAAAATTTATCCAAATCCCTTATTATTCCTACTACTGTTATTGTCTGAATCCCCTCTAACACTGAAGCATTCTTTTTTTGAGATGCTGTGTGGCATGCGGCACAGCAGAGAGAATTCTGATCTACATTACAGCAAAGTTTACCTCCCCACTGGTCACCATTTTATTCCTCATTTATCCTAATTTTTTTTTTTTTAAACTACAGTTAAGAATTTCATTTGTAAGAGAGGTCTTCCTTGAGAAGTGTTCTATGATGAAAAAGTGTTTTTACTGAATTGATGAAATCTGCTTTAAGAGGTATTAGAGCATGTGTAATTACATTTTCTACCTCTAGCGCATGCTGCTTTTAATGTTGACCTCATCGTCTTTTCACCTAGTTTTTTTTAGGTTTAACTTAAAATTCTTCACTATCATTTCTGGTCTTTCCTGACCCAAATAATTGTGTGTTGTCTACAGACTTTGCCACCTCATTGCTCATCTTCTTTTCCAGATCAAGAATAAATGTAGCAAACAACACAGAACTGAGTTTACCAAATCTTTTTCCTGGTGTTAAAATGTTGTTTGGAGACTTAAGTTAGACTACTCAGATGATTTGATAAATTCTTTTTATTTAGATTTCATTAGCTAAATGGACTAGATTGCTGCTACTTTTTTTCCCTACAAAAAACGGAAAAACCCTAAAGATCTACCAAATTGTCTTTACAGACCCTGTCCAGAAGAATTTCAAATCCCTATTTGGAAACTCCTTCAAACAAGGTACTTGTCAAGCTTCTTTTTAATTCCATTTCATCAAACAGCATATTAGGAATCTTTTTGCTTTAGTTCAGCCTCTTAATCATACCTTTGAAGACACTTGTGAATATGGCCTGCAGTTAAATCCAGTTAACAAGTTATAATTTGTGTGTGTTAGAAATTGTCTACTTCTATTACTAAATTTGCAAACTGAATTATTGTGAATTCTGACATGCATTCACTTCTGAGCCATTTAAACTATTACTACCATTTAAGCTTGCTTTTGCAATATTTGAGAGCTCTGTTTTTGCATCTCACAAGACTTTACTGTCTCAGGGCAATTTTATATTCCTTGCAAGAGTCCTAAACTTCGGAAACAAACAAAAAATGAAGGTGAAACTGCAGCATTGCTTTTCTTTCAAATTAGTCATTTCTGTTACTCATGTTTCGTTGGGATGATGAGGAAACATCACAACAGAAGCCTGAGTTAAATTCATCAGTAAGGAGTGGTATGCAGAGTCCAGGTGGAACTTCGTTTTATGGAAGATGTAGTTGGGTCCTGCAAGCCTTGAGGTGTAAGGTAGAAGTGAGGTGTGAGGGGAGTCAGAGGTATGTCCATTCTGAAAGACCACATCCTCCTGGCAAGGTATGGATGAAGTGACCTGTAGCTATCACAGGATAGCTCCAAAGTTTCTGAACAAAAAGGTAAAAAAAAAAAAAAAAGAAAGGTGTTTGTGTGGATTAGGCTTGTGTTAAATTATTTAACTCAAATACGTATGAAATAATGTTTACTTTTAACTATATTTGTGTGGGTTTACCATGGTTAATATAGTCTTTTTGTTTTGCTAGAATAACACTCATTTTCATTTGAACTTGTCTGTTGTTCAGTGTTAAAGTTGACAGATAGCAAACTCTCTGCTTTTTTAAGGCAGCAATTGCCAAAGTCCCTCAGTTTGTGGAGGCGTCTGCAACCCAGAATACAACTGGGTATGGCAGAAGTTGGGGTGCATCTCCTGTGAGGCTTTGAATGTTTGCTTGTCATTTAGCTGGGGAGAAGGCATTGCTCGGAGGGAGGGAGTAGACACTGGCAAGGAAATTTACTACAGCATGAATAAATCCCTGTTTGTCACAGTTTTCAATTTCTCTTTTTATTCAGATTTATGGAGAAAGTTCTTCCTGTGCTGGGAGAGCTCTCAGGAATATTTTTACTCTACAAGCGTCTGACCTGATTAAAGACAGGGTGTACCTTACTGGCATTTGCAGGTAACGCGAGATCATTCATTTTAATTAACTGGATGGGTTTTATTTGCATTTGTCTATGCTCTGATTTGACAAAAGGGTAAATTCTAAGAATGAGATTTTGTGTATGTTAATAAGAATCAAAAATACTTTCTAAAAAAAATATCTTTCAAAATCTCATATATTTCAATACCTTTTCTTATGCTGATTTGTGTGTGATCAAAAAACAGCAGTGTCCTGATTGCTTATGTTTTCATACAAAATTGTGTTTGTCTGTTATTTTGTTGAAAAGGAAGAGTATTAGATTCAGCCCTGGTCTGGAGTTACATATAAAACAGATTGATTGGATTCCTAAGATTTAGTTACACAGTGATTTTTGCATGTAATTTATGGCATATTTCTGTAATGAAGTGATTTTCCATTTGTACTGCATTACAGCACAAATAATTCCCCCTGTTTTTCAGTTATGCCAAAAT
This sequence comes from Microhierax caerulescens, assembly GCA_035590215.1. Lineage (NCBI taxonomy): Eukaryota > Metazoa > Chordata > Aves > Falconiformes > Falconidae > Microhierax > Microhierax caerulescens. The sequence goes on from JAVJGJ010000047.1 coordinate 111,279,874, forward strand.
ATGCAGGTCTCTATTATAGCAGCATCCATATTTAAGAAAGGGCCGCAACTCCTTTTTTTTTTTTTATTATTTAAAAAGTTAAGTTAACCAATAATGTGAAAGATGAAGGACACTCAAGGTCTTACACATACATTGTGTAGCTGTATTGCTTATGCCTATGCTCAGAAAGGAAATAAAATCCTGAGGCTAAAAGCTGGATTTTATTTAGCTCTTATACATCTTTGGATGACTGTCTGTATGCAGCACAAATTGATAAAAATATTACATATTGTAAAGTGTGCTACATGAATTAGGTATGTAAGGGGAACGTACTCATTTAACACGAGTTCCCTTGTTGTAACCAGGGGCATCCCCTGAGACTTGCCAGAGTAATTTCTTCCCTTGAAATGAATAGGATTACAAAACCTAGTAAATGAGACAGAGGGTTTTTGCCCTGCTGAACAGAACGATTCACTTTAATAGCTTTAAAAAGTAGCTCTTTATTATAAAAGAGCATTTTAATATTACTGTAGTGTAAGAAATGATGTTTTGCTTATTTTCAGGAGAAGCTGCGTTGGATCAGAACTTGTAGACTGGCTTTTGGAGCAGTGCCCTTTTGTTAAATGCAGATCTACAGCAGTTGGAGTGTGGCAGCTTCTCCTGGATATGGGCATTATATTATCAGGTCAGTCTTGATAGTACTTATAGCGTGAGGAAGGCTGTTGGTTTCTCCTGCATAGGAAAAAATTCATGTTTTTGATGAGAGAGGAAGGAGGGTAAAAAAAATGCAGATTAATCCGATTTTCTTGACAGTTGTTTATTTTACTGTCTTTTTGGTAGGCTCACCTCTGTGACTTTTCATTTAGTAAACACCAAAGATTTATCTTTTTTTTTTTTTTTTTTTTTAAATTTCATTACTTTTTGTTTTTCAAAAGTAATTGCCTGTTACCAGGTTGCAGACATCATGCGTGTGTTTTCCAGCCTTTTTTTTTTTTTTTTTTTTTTTTTTATACACAAGCTCTTAGGTTTTTCACAGGACAGCAGCTGTTTAGTCACTGCAGATCATGGCTTTACCAGATGACATCTCTAGCTATTAGTAATTTTTCTCTTCCTCTCTTGGTTTTTCATAGTTTCAGACTACAATGGATTGGGAGAGCATTCAGCACCTTGAGACAGTGGTGATGCCAGATTCTACCTGGCTGTCCCCACTTTTCCCACCAAATTTAGCTAATGTGGTTGGTGATCGTTATGCTGGTAACCAACTCCTGGAAATCTGATAGAGCTTACTTTTTCTAGCTGGGTCTACTTAGGGACCTCAACTCAGAGGATACCCCACCCTCACGTCTATGCTAGACACTTAACTTCCCTCCTTGTGAAAAGGTGAGGTGTTGTGGAAGATTTCTGCTTATGCACGCTGACAGTATGTTGTGGCGGTGCAGCTCACCGTTGAAGTCAAGTGCAATAAGAATGTGGTGGGGACACAGCAGCTTTACATGGTAAAGGTTTAAAGGCTATCTAATGTTCTTTCTTCCAACAGTGGACAGACAACTCTCTTTTCAAGACACTCATGCTTTCTACCAGTTCTCAGCAGATGAATGTACCTATCTTTTCTGTGAATTTGAGAAAGCGGAAGGGTGGAAGAATGGAGTAAAGCTCCTACTTCAGCTACTGCCGTTGTCTCCTCCCAGGATTGACATGTGTAATCTGTAAGTGTGTGTGTACACCTGTTTGCAACTTTTGCTGACTGTTTTGTAAATGGCTGGCTTATAATGACACTGTTTACCCCAAAACACCATGCGAATGAGCCAGCTTTCTTTTCAGAGTTGACAAGTTTTGCGGAGTTAGGCTTTTAATCTGAGAAAGTCGGTGCAGGTAGATAAATGAAGGCACTCAACTTGGAGTTTCTTTCATATTGTGGTTCTTATGCACTAGCTTGCTGACTCTATCTTGCTATATTACCTGGGCAAATGGCTTTATTATATTTCTGGTCTCTTACATTTGAGGGTTTGGCGCAAATTTGGCAGTAGGCATGCTGTGGAGCTGATTGAGTAGCAGATCAGATGCCCTTGTGCTGTGTCAGGATCAGCTGTCACATGGATAGAGAGGATGGGTAGAAATGTGGTAGCTTCACTCATCTGCTTTCAGTTTCCTACTGCATGTTTGCCAGAGCTCTCTAGTCTCACATTACTATTCCTTTTTCAGAATAAGCCTTCTAAGAGTTTTGCTTTCTATATGTCCCCTCCTTCACCTGACAATTGGATTTTATCTCACCCTCTGTGCCGGTACAGCTGTGCTCTAAACATTGCCTATTTAGAGCAGCTAGAAGGAAACCATAGTTATTTGTGTCACAGTGAAAGGCCAAAATATAGGAAGAAGGTGTCAGTGAGAGGTCTGGAGGCTCATGACCCCTCATGCCTTAGCAAATCTGCAGGGGCTGTCCTGGAGAGATAAGTTGAGTTAAATTCTTTCATTATGCGTAGCATGATGAATCCTCAAATGAATTATTACTCTGCCAGTACTGGAATTTATTCTCTTTGATGTCAAAGACAAAAATGTCTTCTATAAGAACTTTCCTTCTCTACATATTAGATTTTAAAAACAAACAAATGTCCAATGGAAATATTTTAAAGGAGCACAAAGCCCAAAGTCCTCTAAAAGGACAAAGTCCTGTCTCAAGCCCAGCTTCTTAAATTCAGGCATGTTGAGCTGGTAGAAAACAAATCTCTAGTTTTTCTTCATTGCTCAGGGCAGGATCTTGATTCCCTCTCCTGTTGCTACCTGCCCTTACCAACAAGAAATTGGCAGTTCTGGAGCGGAGATTCCCTTGAAAGTGTATTTCTTTGGTCAGCTTTAATGAGTGTAGCCAAGTGACAAGGATCCCAAATTGGCTACAGCAAGGGACTGAACATGGTCTTCTAAGCAGATGACTCACATGGGAGAGAAACTTTGAATGTTTTTGCAAATAGAAATTCTTATCTTCCAGCCTGCTCTTGTGCTAAGCAGTTTGTCTGCCCTTTAAATATCAGGGCAATTTCATCTTGGTTTCAGTGGGAATTGGGGTTTTCCTCATTATCACTGCAAATCAGACCACTTACCACAGTTTATGACTACTTGTACAAAGGAATCAAAAAGAAAGAACAGAAAGGTCATATTGATGTGTTACATGAAGACTGCTGGGTAGGAAAGTGGATTGAAGACTTTTTAGGTTTGAGTTTACAGTCTGCTTTGCAGTTTTATCATTCCAGTGCAACTGTCATTTCTAGTGGAGGATGATCCCTGTCACACGAATTGAACAATTATTTATTAATGTACATTTACAGCTCCTTCCTGCTCACATTATTCAAATTTTAGTTAAAGCTGGATTCCTTTTGGGAACATTGTCACTGAAGAATTATTTTCTGGAGGTTTTACCTGTCAGATTGTAAGAATGCTTTTTTTAAAAAAATATATTTATCAAAGGAATCAAATTTTAAATAATGGTATACTCTGAAGGGAGTGTGATATTAAAGGGAAAGGAGGCTTTTCCAGATGTCATGGTTTAACCTTACCTGGCAACTAAGTACCACGCAGCTGCTTGCTTACTCCCCCCTCCCAACAGCAGAGGGATGGGGAAGAGAATAGGGAAAAAGGTAAAATCTGTGGGTTGAGATAAGAACAATTTAATAATTGAAATATAATATTAACAATAATGATGATGATGATAACAACAATTGTAATGAAAAGGAAAGAGAAAGAGAGAGGAATAAAACCTGAAGGAAAACCCCAAAAGCCTCAAGTGATGCACGATACAATTGAAACGTGCTGACCGATGCCCAGCCAGTCCCCAGGCAGCAGTCAGCAGCCCCTGGCCAACTCCCCCCAGTTTATATACTGAGCATGACTTTTTATAGTATGGAATATCCCTTTGGCCAGTTCAGGTCAGCTGCCCTGGCTCTGCTCCCTCCCAGCTTCTTGTGCACCTTCTCACTGGCAGAGCATGGGAAACTGAAAAGTCCTTGATTTAAAGTAAGCATTACTTAGCAACAATGGAAACATCAGTATTTCATCAGTATTATTCTCGTACTAAATCCAAAACACAGCACTGTAACCACTACTAAGAAGAAAGTTAACTCTATCCCAGCTGAAACCAGGACACCAGGTTCAAAATTCTCCATGCTTGATGTAAATAATACACTGCTAAAACAAAATCTGAAAGGGAATAGATGTGATGAGGTGTTAAAGTTACCTGAGCAGGTTAAATAAACCCATATACTCTTTTTCATGAAGAAAGAGGGCAATTGTAAAAACTCTTCCTTGCAGTGAGTGTTTGTCTTTTCTCAAATATGTAAGTTGTTTTGCATACCATTAGAAGCACAGTCTTTTTTTTGAAATATAATATTTTTGTAAGAAGTTTTCTGTCTTCTTTTTTAGTCATAGTCTGTATTGATGGCATTAATTCTGTTATGTATATAGGGACAGAGAAGTCTGTACCTTATTAATTAGATTCCCTGCTTCTGATGAAATCAGAAGTGACTGTCTGCTTGTGCACCAAAAAGCAATGTTGGACATCTCCCGGTGGTCCCGGGAGTCGGACGAGCTGTCTCCTCTGCAGCTGGTGGGCAGCAGCCTTGCGCTTGCCTGGACTGCTGGGTGCATCCGTGGGTCTCTGTGGAGCACCGTGGAGCTGCTCCCCCAAAGTCTGTAGACCTGAGTAGGCAGGAACAGCTCTGGGGATTTCCTTCAACAGTTCTTCTTGAAACCCAATTAAATAAATGTGGCCCAGACTCAACTTGCTGTACAGATTTTTGATGGATTTGTACTTGTTTCTGGTCAGTATTAGCAGTGTTAGCAAATAATTCTGTAGTAACTTCTACAATGAAAATAACATTCTGAAACCTGAGACATGCTTATGGTTCCTGAATAAATGCTCCCTGTTGCTTTTTGCTTCGGCAAATTCCCTACATTAAACATAACATTGATGGGAGGCTATCACGGAAAACAAGATGTGACATAGCAGATTTTGAGCAGCTCACACTAAGCTGAAACATAATGTTATGTGTATTCCACAGGACTGAACCCCTTTAAATGTTGGTCAAATGGGATGGGACTGATGCAGAGGCCTCTTGGGAGTCATTAGAGACCCTATGTTAATCACAGCCAATTCTACTTGAATAGAAAAGAAGTGAATATTGCAATAGCCTAGGAACTACATGTCTGTATTGAAAGCTGTGCCGTGGACTTCCTTACAGCCTTGGGCAAACTTAGGCTCTCATCCAATGCCTCCTGGATTCTTTTCCAGTGACTGTAATGGCTTTGTATCAGGTGTTTAATCTTGGTGTGCTTCTATTTCCTTCTTTGTAAATGGAGCTGTTTTTAACAACACCCAATTCTCTGAACCACTGATAGACTCAGTGAACATTTCAAGAATGGATTGGATAATTTACACTGTTGAAATGTATCCCGTAATATTTTTTTAATTATTTGAAGAGATGTTAACAGGGGATTTTTTTTGATTTCTCCCATACTGCTTGCGACTTTCTTTTTAAAACTGTTACATTATATTCTGTACCTTCGGTCCTGAAATAATTTACATTGTATTTATTTCAGAAAAGTAACCATTCTTAGAAGTAATTTGTTTCTAATGTAAATAGCCAAGATTGGATATTCATTTAATTACTGCCTTGTGGAGTTCCTGGAAAGCTTTTCCTGAATGCAAACAGCTCTAAGGTATCCATTGGGTCTTTTATTGGCATTGTAGGTGGATTGTAAAGCCAGTGTAGAGACATATGTAGTGGCTCTACGTTGGGCAGTTGAGGTGCAGGCCCAGGACCATGCGTGTATCCGTATCGCTTCCTCCCTCAGCGGGTTGGGAAGCACTGTAGTTGATTTCGTCTGGCGTGCAGTAATAATTGTGCTGGACCTGACTTGCCTTCATGCAGGTCTAGGACGAACATCCTTGTATCTTACTCTGCTTAACACGCTACTGAGCCCACCGACTGCTGAGCTATAGAAGCATTAGGCTTGTTTGCCTGGGCTTTGTAGCTCCTGTTTGGTACCAGTCCTAATATGTCTTGTCTGGCCCCTTTTGAAAAAAAATAGGATGATATCTGTCCTGATTCTGTTCCTCAGTGTCCATTCTGTCTTATTTTTTTCCATTAGCCTGGGTATTATAATGCACTCTTCCTTTCCGATACTGGAGTGCTGACTATAATTCTTAGTATATTAATGGTTTCAGAAGTATCTGATAGTCATATGCATACTGTGACTGTTTATAAATAGAAGATGAAGTGATAAAGGCCCAAGATGGAAACAGCTATGCTATATGCTGTTCTGGGTTTATAGATTGCATCTGTGGCTGTGCCTACTGAGCTGCTCTTTTGCCTCCGCTTTAGAAGAATCAGGTCTTAGCCTGGTTCTGAGAGATCAGAAGAGATCAGCTGTGTAGGGAAACATAGGCATCTAAAAAGCTCAGTTATTTTAATCTCTTTACAAATTATAAAGAGAAAGACTGAATAAATCAGTCTTTGTAAATGAAACTGCAGTCATTTATTTCTTTTGGTCTGTTTATAATACTTGAAATGTTAAATCCCATTTTCCTTTGAATAGGAAAAGCAGTTGTGAAAATAATGGTGATTTCTAATCTGAATTACCATTTTGGTCTGAATATGCTTGCCCCAAGATGAATTCATGTGTTATGTGCCTTCTGACCTTTATTTTTTAATCAGGGAAAGAAACTTTTTGGACATGGGATATAAGATCCATAATATATCAGATGCATATTCCAGACATGTTATCAGCTCTCTCCCTAAACACATCAAGGCATATAAGCAATTAAATAATTTAAAGATAGAAGCTTCTGCTGATACCTGGGATTTATGTTTATTACAGCAGCTGCAGTCTTGCCTGTCTGCTCAGTTTGCTGGCATGCAAACTTCTTGAATACCACGAACAGGAAAGATCTCAAAGGCATTTTCTTTTTCTTCTTCCCATAGTAATAACCCTTTCATGTTGGTATCTTTCTTCTGATGGTCAATAAACATTCCAAAAAGCTTCCAGTTGTTTGAGTGAGGGAACTAGACTGTTCTAAAGGAAAACACAGTCCTGTCCCCTGCTGTCTGCAGCAGCTTTTGTCTGGCTTTTTCCGTGGGGGTCAGACTTCTGTGACAGTTTCTAGAAGAGTTATTCCTGTACTGTCTCACTTTTGCAAAGGCACATTAAGTCTCTCTGTCTTTTGAGTAACTGTCAAGACAACCTAATAAATGTTCTCAGCCCTTGCTTTAGTTTGCTGATTTATGGCTTCTTACAGATATTCTTTTCATTGCCATGTGGGTTTTTTTCATGTTGAACTTTGTGTCACATCATGATTTTTATGCTGTCTGCTTCTATCTATGTGAGCTTGCATTCTATAGGTGTTGCTCCACACCTTAGTAAGCTGGGTGATGGACAGATGGAAAAGTCTTTGCTCTGTTGATGGAGTATGAACTAAGAGGGTCCTGCATTCTTCAGTTCTTCATCATATTTTTATAACTGAAGAATTTTCTCACTGTTTTACGGTAGTCCAATCAAAAGAGTTCTTGACAGCAAGGGACAAAGGGTGTACTCTGTGGTTACTGACACAATTAATTATTGTCATCTTGCAGTCATCATTTGATGTGGAATCTCAAAAGCCCTTTTACATCAGTGCCTGTGGCTACACAGTTCCTTGCTTTCTAGGAATCAAAGGATATTGAAACAGAATGAAAGAAATATAAAATCTTATTTTTGTTTTCTTAAGGCCTGATCAAAAAATAGAAGATACGGCAGAAACCAATGCTGAAATTCTTGCTCGTCTCACTTCTGCGGTAAGGTCACTGCTTCAAAGTTTGTACTGATCACGTTTGAAATATCGTCATGTTTTGGATCCTTTCAAATTAAAGACTTTGTCTTAGTGAGCAGATGTTTGTAATGCAAACTACTTTTTTATCTCTGAAAGTAGGAAGCTTTACTGAGGTCTTAGTGAGCAATTCCAGTTATTAAAATCAGTTGAAGTAAGGACTGCTGCAGCCTGCCCTCTTGTAGTCCATGTTATCCATGGCCCAGGAGACAGCAATTTGGAGGATCATGGTGATTTTCCTGCCAGGTGGCTTACGCTCAGATCCTCTTGGTCAGGTAGACATCAGTGTGAAGGCAATGATGGGGTGGGGGACAAAGAGAGAGAAAGGGCCTCAGCAACCGTGGTGTAGATTATTGTAAGCTTCTGAGGAGACCTACTTGGGAAGCCTGGGTATCTGGCTTCCCAACTAGGTTTAACCTCAATAAACTCCATCATAATGAACAACAGCTTACCCTATCTGTGCTAGAATGTGGTGCATCTTGTTGTAAGGTCATTGTTCTAAGAAGCAGACCGACAGGACTTCAGAAGGTTACGCTAGATTCACTTGATCATCCCATTCAATCTATATGGTGGCACAGAGTGTACCCCCAGCAAGTTTGCAGGTGCTGCAAAACCGGGAAGAACGGTTGAGATGCCCAAGGGGGGTGTGCTGCCATTCAGAGGGGCCTTGACAAGTGGGAGAGATGGGCCAACAGGAATCTCATGAAGTTCAAAGGGCAACGCAGTGTCCTGCATCTGGGAGAAATAACCTCCTGCTTCTGTACAGGCCAGGGGCTGACTGTCTGAAAAGCAGCTTTGCAGAAAAGGACCTGATGAACAACAGGTTGAACATGAGCCAAGAGCGTGCCCTTGTGGCAACGGAAACCAAGGACCTCCTGGGCTGCATTAGTAAGAACGTTACCCTCAGGCTAAGGGAGGTGATCATTCCCCTCTACTCAGCACTGGTGTGACACATCTGGAGCGTTGGGTCCAGTTCTGAATTCCCAGTACAAGAGAAACGTGGACATAGTGGAGTGCATGTGAATGACCGCAAAGATGATCATTCAGGGGAGTATAGTGTCTGACTTACAAGGAGAGGCTGAGAGAACTGGCAGTTGAGCATGGAGAACAGGCGGCTCTGGGAGGTATCAATGTGTATGTATGGAATACATACCTGATGGAAGGGAATAAAGAAGTCAGCCAGGCTCTTCACGCTGATGTCTTGTGGCAGGACAAGAAGCAGTGGCAAAAAATTAATTCAAGAAGTTCTGCTTAAACATAAGCAAAAACTTGTTTACTGTGAGGGTGACGAAACAGCAGAACAGGTTACCCAGAGAGGTAGTGGAGTGTGTATCCTTGGAGATGTTCAGAACTCAACTGGAAATGGTCCTGAGCAACCTGCGCGAGCTGACCCCGCTTTTGAGCAGCGGTTTGGAGCAGATGACTCCAGAGGTGCCTTCCTACCTCTGCCGTTCTGTCATTGTATGGTTCTGCAAACATCACACCTAAACCACGGTATGAGCAAAACATGGAAGTAGTGCTAGTGCTGGTTTAGGTTTGTAAGAAAACACAGAGATGAAAGTGAACTAAGCAGGGTAAAGTTGTCGTGAAAAAGGCATGAGATTAAAAGCTATTTTAAGTAAAATGAATGAAGTACTATCTTGAAATTGCTGAAAAAAGAGAAGCGAAGAATTTGTGCTATATTTTGTTACGACAAATGCCTTCACAGAAGACATTTTATAATGCTTCTTGAAAGCCAGTGGTTCTGTGTGCTCAACCTTATGCAAAAATAGTTTAAATTGTATGACGTTAGAAAGTTTTGTGGTTTAAAATTGTTTTTTATTTTTAATTTCTTCTACATGCAAAATCCTTGTTTGCAACCATTTTTTCCTCACTGAAAATAAAGAACTCAGAACCTCAATATCCTCCATTTTTAGTTCCATAAAGAGAAAAAAAAGTAGAAAAATGACAAAAACTTTTTGCAAAGTTATATCTTTTTAAAAATCCACAAAACTGCCAACGCTATAAAACATTGCCAGTACCCCTCAAAAGCTTAATCTCTAAAAATCAGAAAAATAACGTTTTTTCATCAGTTAAGAAAAAAAGCAGCACTCAACAAAACAAAGTGACTTTCTGAGTTTTAACAACTGGATCTAACTGTTGCAGGATACACTTGAGTAAAATGCATATCCTCTAAATATGTGAGTATTTCACAGTGAGTTCTGAGTGCTTCACATCTAGCTGACAAGGTCAAACCTTTGACTTGCATCCTGACTGATTCCAGCAGCAGGGCACATGGACAGTTGTTTTGCTTTTTTAAGTGAACCATTTTATAGCTGTAGGTAACTAGCTAAAGGAAAATCAGACTATTGCATCTCCAGATTGCCTGAGACCCATCTATTGCTGTGGTACTGTCAAAAATACTGGTATTATCTCTTGCATTTTCTGATTTTTCCACAAAACTGTGCAGGCTTTTTATAACGATTTTCTAGTCTAACCCTGGAGAAAAGACGTAAGTCCAGAGCAGCATCCTCCAAATACTAGCATCTGTATGTGAACTTCTCGCTTTTATTCCTCCTGAATATTGCTTTTCCTCTACACAGTTGAATGGGATCTAAAGTACTCACTGTGAATTTATGGAGAGCCTTCATGTGTCCCAAGGGAATATGAACAACCCTTACCTTGCACTACTCAGAAGAGGGCTGGATACACCAGGATACATGTTCTCAATTTTAGTTTTGCTGCCAGCTTCAGAATTTGTATGGAAAAAAAAACTGGAAACCAAAAGTGAAGGTGTTAGACATGACTGGAAATATGTTCACACTATCTTGCTTTTTGGCTCACTGAATGTTTATGTATTTTGTGACAAATCGAACCAATATTCCTTGAAGAACTTGCAATTCAGAATCCTGTTCACAATACTCTTCAGACCAGTGTTTCAGAAGTGGAAAAATAAAACCAAAACTCCTGCTTCCAGCCCAGCACTAAAGCAGTCAGAGACTAGAGTTGACCTTTTTGTGTATTTCTAGGTTTGGAGGTTCAAATCCCATCAGTGTTGATAGTACTACCTTCTCTTCTGCTTTTCTTTTTGCTTTTCTTGTAATGGAATAAAACTTTCTGTGCCAGGTCAGAAGGATGCTTCTGTGTCAGCGTTTCTTTTTGGGGGGGTTAAATTCCCAAATTTTCAAACCTAAGCTGATTGTGAAGATCCAACCCAAGCAACAGTGGATGAATCTGTGTGCCTAAACTCCAAATCACTGTTTTAGCATCTAAAAGCACAGGAAAAACTGTAAGCAGGCATGCACGTAAGGTCTAGTTATATATTTCTGTAATTCTTTAAAAGCTATTGCTGTTGCAGAGGGTGGATCTCGCCTCACCTAAATATAAGTGGCCATGTGACAGGCATCTACGTCTGAGCTAGCTTCCCCAGGCACTCCTTACAGCCAGGGAGCAGAAGCAGGCACTTTTAGGATGCTAAATGTATGATTAATTTTGAAAGTCTACTTTAGGGAAAAACAGTCATACCTTAGGCTCCACTGGTCAGGTGCGCACCTTCTGTGAAGGGGTTATAGATTGACTAGTATAGATATAGGTGTCTGTCCAAGTTTGGTGAATTCTTCTCTCTTTTTTTCTTTACTTTAGCCTGACTTTTTTTTTTGTTGGCCTTTCACTTATTACTTGTTCCCTACTGCTTTTTGTTACCAGGTGTTGTTGCTTTTGTACAGTTCCACTCTTCACATGCACTGCGCTATTTGTGATTTATTATTTTGATAATTCAGCCAGTCTGGAACTGATTAGTTAGGGAAATGCACTCTTGTTTTTAAACAATGGTTATGGAGATTGTAAAGATAATAGCGATAGCTGTTGTGAGTGATACCAAGTCAGAAGGGCAGCGGGGCAAAAAAATTCATAAGTTAATCATCTTAATTTC
>JAVJGJ010000047.1:111291628-111340773 GCA_035590215.1 Microhierax caerulescens
TGGAATATACCTCTTTAAAGAGCAGAGTCATATACAAAAGATAAGAAACTAACTTGTTGGGGGAGTCTCACTTTTTCTTTATGCTTTATTCTACAGTGGAAGAAGCAGAGTCAGTCAAGATAACCAAATGGAGCCTATTGAATTATACGCTCATATCATATGCTCCATTACAGTGAGGCACTGACAACACCATCAAATGTCAGTTGTAAAGCCAGCTGACATACAAGCAGTGCAAAGTGTCATTTGAAATATGTTTACATCAGATAATCTTTTTCATCATGAATTTTTAAGAAAATGCAATCATTAATCCTAGGTTTAAAGAAGTATTCCAGAGCTGTCATGCATCCCCATGTCATGTCCCAAAGAGCAGCTTCATATTCAGTCTCTTGCCTGGAAAAACCAGAGCACAATGGGATGGCTGATGAGTGTTTCCACTGCAAAGCTCTTACCTTACCTTGTGATGGGACAGAAGAGAATATCAGGATGTTAATGTAGTGTATGTGGGAAATACAGGTTTTTGGTACTTTGTCAGCCAATACTATGTTTATTTAGAGTCCATCAGATTATCATTACCTGAGATGCAAAGATGCGAAGACTCTTCTTTTGCAAAACCTTGCTGTTTAGAGCTTTCTGTTACAGGATTTCATTTTGAGATTCTGTAAGGATTGGCATTTTGTCTCTAGATCTGAAGTCCTGTTTGGCACATTGACATCTAGAATACTGTTTCACAAAATACTACTATAGGCAGAAAAAAGACAGAAAGAATAAAGTTTGGGTGGTACGTGCCATCTACTAGATGCACAACTGTTTCTTCTGTGATAAAATGACCAGATTCATGGATAAGAAAAGAACAGTGGTTGTAGCAGTTGTAGACAAGAAGAAAACAGTAGTTCTTTTGAAAAGAAAAGGACTTTTGAAAAATCTCTACCTCTTCCCTTTGAAGATGAGAAGATTCATCATATAAATATTCCATTTATATTTAATCAAGCAGAAGTATACACAGGTACCACTCTCTATGAATACTCTTGCTCTTTCATATTGAAAAAAGAAAACTGATTAAGATGTGGTAGGTAACATGCCAACAACGCTTACTCAGAATGTTCTTTTTCAGATTTTCATAATATTTCTGTAAATACTGTGTGGTAAGCTGGCCTTTAAACGGAATCAGTTTTGACATATGCAATGCTGCTCAAAATGTAGCTACTCAAAGTGTAATGCTTATTTAGAGAGTGTTAGCATTGTAGCTACAAGCTATACATATAAACCAATTTTTTTTGTATTTAACATGTCTATGTGGCAAACATAGCTCTTGTCTGAATGCGTATTTCACTTTGAGCCCACATTATTATCTTTGATGTGATATGCAACTATCAATGTTGTCAAACAGGCAGTAACTGGAATCCTATTAGGAAGAAGTATGATACTGTGTAGCTTGTGTGCAGTGAGGAATGAATGCTGTACATGGATTTCCACTGATGTCATGATGCGTAGGAATTACATGTCCAGCAGAGACGTCAAGTGTGTTTATGCTAAAATAGACAAAAGCACATAGATTATGAAATCTAAGGACACCGGGCAAATCCAGAAGGATGCTCAGCAATACCAATTCTTTGTTATTTGCATGAGTCCTACGAGAGGGAGCTCAGGCTGTCAGGATTAAACCCTTTGATGAAGGAACATTTGCTTAACATAAAGCAGGAAAAAAAGATGTTCCTCTAGTCTTAAACCGAAGGGTTTTGCTCAGATTAAGTAATATGCCAGCTGTGTTCCTGGCACACAGCAAACAATGAGATATTTTGCATAACATAGACAAAATACTGAAGAACAACCCTTTTATTGCCTGTGATGTTAGCACTGTCTTTCAAACTTGAAAAGTGCTACCATATAAGCAAATGTAATACTGCAAATATAACTGTAGGATGCCACAATGCTGCTTGCTGGCTTTTCTTCTGAAAAGGTGGGGGTTCTTGACACTTATGGAGAGATTTGCATTTTTCAGTTGTTTGATTGGGTTAATTGGTATGTTTATAAATGTTGCAGATTGTAATGTCTCCTAAGGCTAATCTTGAGATAATATATTTATTAAATGCTAAAAACTAAAGGTGAGACAGCAGCGCACTGTTTTTTACTGTCAGTAATCTGTGAGAATAGACCAGGATCAAGACATCGACATTGGTACCTCCTGCTGAATTCAATGAAGGGAGAGGATCTGAGCAGTTTAGGAAATTCGTGGTGGTGTTATTCAGAAACAACTTGGGCTTTCATTGAAAATCCCACTCTAACTCTGGATAGCTTGTATGTATTATTACTAGTGTATATTAATTGCTGCAAGCAAGCAAGCAAGCACAGAAGTTGTTTTTCCACAGAAGAACTGTTCTTTCCCGTTTTACTTGCAGTTTATGCTTACATTAATCATGATTAACAGTTCTCCAGACATGGGAATGAGTGTACAGGAAGGAAGGAAGGGAAAGCAATACTGCCAGCTTGCACAATTGTGCTGGAAACAGGACGACATTTAAGAAATCCGTGGCACTACCTTCACAGTTGCATTCTTGGAGTGGCAGAAAACTCTGTCCCTCTCAGTGGGGCAGCATCAAGGAGTAGAAAAGATCCTTCTACCTTGCAAGAACAAAAAAACTTCCTGGTCCTTTGACACCAGGGAAGGAAGGATGCAAGGAGAGGAAGGATGTGGCCTCTGACATGATGCCTTCTGCCGCATTAGATCGTACTGCTGGGTGGCTGCTGAGTATCCCATCAGTGGATGCTGAAGTTACCATTGTACTGAGATGTCCTGGGTGATTTCGTCTGTCTTTCTGCTCGGACCAATATAACGTTAACTGTTCTTGTTTCACACTTTTAAACTTTTCTTCAGAGTTGTGGGAGTGGCATGTTGACAGTTGTTAGTAATTGTATTACTTCAGGGATCCTTCGTGGGCTTTGTGCCTTATTCTGGTCATACCACATGTCTTGTGAATGATGTTTTACGTTTCACATGCTCTCAGAAACTAGATGTCAAAACTCCCACTGCATAATGGCCTTGAACTTTGCCAAGGCCTGTTAGGACAAGATGGCTAGTATGCACTGCAGGAGACTTTGTACAGAGAGGTAAGATAATCCCTAGAAAAATAGTTGAATGTCCCGTGATTTTTTTAATACTAAAGACAGGCTATCTTGGGAAAATGAGGGAACCTGGAAGAAGGTGGGAGGTGAACAGAAGAGTCTGAGAGTGTGGATGGGGTAGAGGAAGGGAAGATCTGAGGTTTATGCAGGAGAGAGTGTCTGAGGTGTTGTGGGTTCAGTGCGAGACACTTTAAGCAGCTGCAATGGGGTGGACGATGGCAGTGAGAACGTGTGAAGCATAAAAATAATGCACAATACAGGATTTTACTGATAGAGAAAGGAACTGACCTATGGAGAGAAGTAGATTTAGAGTTGAGCTGGCTAAAGGGACAGTAGCTGGTTATGTAGAGATTATAGGGAAAACACGAAGAATGCAGAGACGAGAGGCTGAGGAAGGGAGCTGGCTACTACCTGGCTGTTGCCTGTAACCCGGGAAATCATATAGATCTGCATGTTCATCTCAAGCTAAATTGCTCCTGAAATGCTCAGCCATGCTGTTAGGAGAGGTGGTTTTCTTCTGAAAGCTCCAAAAAGCAAATGTCACACAATAAATCCAACGTTACAGTGTGCTCAGCAGAGGCAAAACAAACATTTAACCAGGAAAGGAAGAAGCTTCAAGTGTGTGCTTGTGCAAGAGGTATGCTGTGCAAATAAATTACAGGTCAGGCTACTGAATTGCCCTCTCCCTAAAGAATGTGCAGTATTTACATGAAATTAAAGTTAAAGAAAAAAATAGTTATCACAGAATTCCCAGCTGAAGAGGAAATAGATTTGCTAAAAAAAGTCACTGTAGTTTCAAAACCAAGTACTTGCATAATTCCACATGTAGTTGACTGCTCCAAATGATTGATAGCTACTATCTTACCAGTATTGCATTTTGTTTTGTTCAACTGTGCTAGTAACTATAACCATCCTTTCCTTTCCTTTCCTGATATTTTAGGTACAGAGAGAACTGGCTGCTGTCATTGCCTTAAAAGCAAGGAAGTCTGGTGAGTCAGCAGGTTTTGTAACACCGTTCCCTTTTGTAATTTATTGAAGTGTTTGAATTGCCGTTGCCATTTTACTAACATGGGGAAGCAAAGACAGCGGATCGTGTTCTGCTCTCGCTGGAGAATCTGTGTGTGTAGCACAATGTAATTACAGTCAAGCTTCTCTTCCCCTAGATCATCACATCTAATGACCTAGCTGATAAAAGCAGAGTGGTACAGTTGAGTGTGAACTTGGGTCTCTTTCTGGCCAAATTCATTATTTTCTCAGGGCTTGCACTTTATAAAAGAAAACTGTGTCTTTATGTGACTTACATTTAAGACAAATAAGTTGATAATTTTCCTGTTTCCTTTTATGGCCCAGTATCTGCTATATTCACCGTTTTGCCAGCCCGCTCAGGTGTATTTCTTTATGCTAAAGCAAAAGGCCAACATCATGCATGAAAGCATTCTTTCCCGAAGACTTGTCTGTACATCCGTATGGCTGTAAAAGCAAGCCTCAGGTATCGGGGTAGTAGAAGGAGAAAAGCAAATGGATAACTGAAAGTTTCTGACAAACATTCACAGCAAACGCTGGCGATACGGTGCAGAGGCACTGAAATACGTAGTCATGCCAGCTCTGTCGGGGTTTGGTAGCACAGCCACTTTCAGAAGGTATCGGCATTGCTGAGCTGCGGTGGAGGCAAGGGAGCTGGGTTGTCTGGGCACTGCAAGGGGACTAACAAAGCCTTCTTGGTCAGACCTCACTCTGTACAGGGTTAACTCTCTGGCATCTTCATGTACGGTGCAGTTATCTGCAGTAAGGGTAAACTGCATGGTGTAAAATGAGAGTTGAATATATTTCTAAAGTAAAACAGAGGGGGAGTTGTCTTAAATTGTTGGTGTGTTCCTGAAGCCATTGAGGTCTTTGGGAGCATTTGCACTGAGCATCTCTTGTGATCTTCAGTGATTTTGCTAGAATTTAAGACTGTGGATCTTGCATCTTTTGAGCTGTTTTCTGACCTGTTAATAATACTGTGTTGTGATATCTGTATCTGTGGTTTGATATCTGATATCTGGTCTATCTGTGGCTTACCTGTACAGCACGAAGTCATTATACACAACATACCATCTTAAACTGGAGGCATCAGGAAGATGTAGCTGGCATATCTGCAAATATTTCCTTGTGAAAATGTCAGTGTTACAAGAATATTCTAGACAGGGTTTAATTCATTTTTGTCTGGAAATAGAAGTACCCATAGGTTATATCCACAGTCATCTGTAAATGTAAATGTGCAGAAAATAAACACAAGTCTAAATGTGAATTCAGACCTAAATTGTTTCTGTGTAATAGCTTTGCTTCAGAAACTGCTGTAGTACTTTACGAAGTTAACACCCCTCAGCTGCTTGCCCTTACTTGGTATCACCCCAGTCCCACCTGAATTATAATGGCTGAAGATGGAAATGCTTCTGCTCTGCTTCAGTGCAGAGAAAACCAGGCTGTTTTAAAGAAGGGCTCAAGGTAACCTTTTGTTTTGTTGTAAAATAGTCTAAGAGTATGGTGCCACGTACCTTTTCATTTAGTGCTTATAGGTTTCTCTTTCCCTGCTTCTCAGCAGTTGTGTTAGCAAATATTACTACTGCTACTGGCAGTAAATGAGAACTCCATTCCCCCAAAAGAGTTGGTTTTAACCTGAGTTACCCTTCTGCTTCCTTTTGGAGGATGGCTACATAGTGGTTGTCAGTAGAAAATGGGGTGGGAGTGGGATTAGGAATGAGCTGCAGGAGATGAAAAGGCAAAGGAGTATAGCTCTTGTAGTGTCCTTTATACTAGTGTAATTGCAACCCACACTGAGAAGGTAGACATATTTTAGGTAAAATGTACAGCCTTAAATAAACAAAGCTCCCTATATAGACCTTTCAAGCGCTGGCCTGGCTTTCCTAATAAATTAATGTAAACACTTAAAATATGGATTTAGATCTGAACAAAAGATATCTCTTTAGAAAGTTTAACTAGTGCATGCTTGTGCTGAAATTTGCATTTCTTTATGCCTCATCCTGGATGGCTGTGAGAATGGGTACATGATCAGGCATAACTGTAAGGTCTAATTTAAGTTAATGCCTTTAGTACAGTAGGAGCAGAGTAAATTAGGGTGTTGATTGTGCTTTTTTACTTTATTGCTGATGGTTAAATTCACAGCGTAGCAGTTAGCGGTAGCAATCAAGCTATGGTATGCTGTGCCTGGTGAAGCGAAGCTTATTTCAGAGAAAGTGCTTCTGGAGCTAAAAGCCACAGTATCTTTCAAAGATACTGTTCTTCTAACCTTCTCCAAGACTCCATATAATTACAGGAAATAACCCAACAAAGATCAGGCAAAGAGTTTATTTTGGCAGAAATAGATTGGGCTTGCTGCCCTGGGTGGCTTCCAGGCTGGTATGAATGGCCTGAGCGCCTGGCTCATCCGCCCTGGGATTCATGAGTGGGGAGCACTGGTGATGGGCATGGTCCTAACTGGCTGAAACCTGCCTGCAGTGGCTAATTGGTTCATTAACCAAAAGCTTTCCTAGAGATTGGCAGGCCAAAACCCAAAGCTGTTGTGCAGAGGTTCCTGTACTGTACTGGTTTTGATGGGTTTTAAATTACAGTGTTTCAAAATATTTCCTCTAGATAGCTGGTTAGTACTACTACTAAGAGAGAAAAAAACCAAACCAAAACAAAAAAAGAGTATTTTTGCTTAATGGAAGGACTGTGTAATTTCTTCCTGGGATACTTTAATTTCTGGATATACCTCTGTCCTTAGAGAGGCACTTCACAGTGATTAAATTGTACTAGAAAAACTGGCTGATCAAAGCTTTAATATTACTTGTCTAGAGCTGTTGTAATAATCACTGGGTTGCATTGCATGGAAAATGCTATACAAGCACACAGACACCATAGCTCCCTCTGCAAGAGGTGAAGAGGGTCCAACTAGAATGGTTTTCTATGCTTGGAAGGGGAAAACATTGCCTTTGGTTACCAGGTGAAACACTTTAATTTTTTTTTAAGTAAAGCGTGGGTTTGCTACCTAGTGTATGTATACGAGAAGTAGTAATTACTGTTTCAGTTCTTGGGCCAGAATGGTTGCTTTGGAGATTTAGACATTGTTATCTACTTACAAAATGCTTTGAAAACTGAAGTAGGGACCTGAGCCTGCTATGGGGTAGGGCAGAGTATCAAATTCTTGCTAGTACAGGATCTGATGCAGAATGTCAGCTACCAGAAAATAAAAAGTCAGTAGGGTGTGTGGGAGAATGCCTTTGCCCAAGAAGTGTTCTGTTTTTATTGTGGGGTGGAAGAATAGGAGAAACACATAAAACTGACAGATGGCTGAAGGACAAGGGAAGAACCCCAAAAAAGAAAAAAATTCTGGGGAAGAAAGCTTGTTTTTTTGTATTTCAGATGTGTACCACAAGCATACCGCTCCAGTAGCAAGGCATAAGCCAACAGAGAGGTACTTGAGAGCCCTCATGCAGAGGGAGCTCAGTATTTTTAGGTTCTTTACCAATAAAAATAAAAAACAGGATAAAATTAATGCCTGTAGTCCTGAACTTTTGGTAGACCTTCAGTAACACTGTTGACTAGAAAACACATTTATATTTCATTAGAATAAAGGTCTCACGAGAAAGGTGACCTAAGAGGGGGAAATGAGCTTGCACACTTCTCTGTGGCTTATAAAAATGCATTAACGTTGTTCTTGCTTAACCTTAGAAATAAATAGGTTAAATGCTGTCTTCCTTGGCTTGGTAAAAAAAGGTCTTGGGGAAACAAATAACTGGAGCAGAAGAAGAGAACTTTGTTTTTAATTGTAGGCACTTGGCATTAGAATTGTTGTGTTTATATCTTGCTGGCTTCTGATGGCTTCTGCAAGTGTGCTGAAACAGAACAGAAAAGCAGCCTCTCCTCTGAAGGTTTACAAGGATTGGCATTTATCTCAATTGCTTGTCATGACTCATGACGTGTTTCTTATGTGTTAGAGATGGTAGCTAAAACAAGGATAAAAAGCAGCAAATAGCCTAAGGCTGGAGGCTTTAGCTGGTGGCGTAGCTACACAGGTACCTCTGAACTGATCAAAATCTGTCAGGAACTGGTGTTAATCCCATCCACAAACAAGATGCCTTGCATTTCTGTACATGAACTAGCTGCATCATATGACATCGCCCAGTAAATTGCTTTAACTTTATATCGAAAGGAATTTCTGTAACTTCATTCGTGCAAAGGGCCATTAGTAAGAGCAGGGCTCTGGTCCTTCTGTTTCTGTATACAGAGGCTAATTAAGATAACAGCTGACAGAGTATTGATGAGGTAGGAGGAGGGCAACTGCAGCTTCTCTCCAAGCTTGCTGGAGCGGCAAGCACCAGGGTTGGGGGTGCTTCTCCCTCCCACTGTGAAGGGCAGGGCAGCCACAAAAGCTCCAGCACTTCGGGGTTTTGCTCCCTCTTAAGAATGATACTCAGAGGTCCACAATATAGTTAGGTACTTTTTAGTCATGCCATTCTTAAATTGACAGGTTCTATTGATATTTTTTTTTAAAGGGTCATTTACATTTTGTTTATAATATGGCTTTTGCGGTGTATTAACTTTATATTTGAGATCTTCTGGATTACCTCCACCCTATTCTGACATATATGTATGCATATCCACTCTTCCCCTTTTCTTTTGTATTGCTTCTCTCAGGACTTAACTGCCTATGCGATTTGTTTAGTACTTTTATCTTGGGGCAGATGATTCAATATGAAGCCGTCACTGGGGCTTGAGCTTTATGGACATGAACAAAAAGCGAACTGTGAACAGTTATTCTTTTTCCCAGCCACTGTGCCACCTCGACAGCACTGCTGTCAGAGCTGATTGTGTGACTTGATTCGAACACACTCCAGGCAATGTCATCCCGGTTAAAAACATGAGAACAGCCAGGCTGGGTCAGGTTAGAAGTCCATCCAGCTCCGATCCTACTTTGAGTGATGAGCAGGGGATGCTCAGAGCAAGTACAGTTCTCCTTCTGATGTATATACTCAGCATCTACCAGTCTATGCTAGAGGGATTTTGCTATACCCACACTGTTGTGTTAGATAGCCCGTAGTGGACCTTTTCTCTGTTAATTTATCAAATTGCTTTTGGAGCCTGCTTATGCTGCCGACCTTCATCACCTTTTCTGACATCGAGTGCCACAATTCAGGTGCGTGCTATGTGAAAGCATATTTTTTCTTTTTTATTTTAAACACGTTCACCACGACCCTTACTCTGTTGTGACTTGGCTCTTTGGTGGTGGAAAATGGTGAATTATCCATTCCCAGTTCGTCATCATACTGTTCAGGATTTTCTGCACCTCTGTCGTACCCCTGTGAGAAGTTTCTTATCGGGGTGGGGAGGTGGAGGGCTGTGGGAAGGAGCCCAGTAAGACACTTTTGGCAGCAGTAAGCTGTTTTATCAGCTTAGTTAACTCAGGAAACTGCATCTTTACCATTCAGCCCTTTTCCCCAAGTAGCACAGATCCTTGTGAGACTTCTTGGCAACTTTACTCCACAATAATCAGCAAAAACTTTGACATTTGGTGCTATATGAATGTCCCGTGTTATGTCATTAGTTTTATTTACTTGTATAACAGAGTTGTTATATAGACAATGGAAATCATTGTGAATTTGAATTAGATTTGTACGCATACTTGAAAAATGAGGTTACAAATACATGAGGTCATTCAAGAATGGAACAGTTCAGCATTGTGTTTAAGTCTCAATTAAGTAACCTTTGAATTTACAGGTTTTGTAAACAAGCAGATATACAGTATCTCTGCTGTAAAATGTGCACTTATTTAATGCCACTGAAAAAAGGGCATAAAGAGGGATGAAAAACCATTCTCCTGTTCACAGAATAAAGTGGTAGTCCTGTGCCAGAGAGGTGTGCATTTTCCC
This sequence comes from Microhierax caerulescens, assembly GCA_035590215.1. Classification (NCBI taxonomy): domain Eukaryota; kingdom Metazoa; phylum Chordata; class Aves; order Falconiformes; family Falconidae; genus Microhierax; species Microhierax caerulescens. Next base: position 111,301,660 of record JAVJGJ010000047.1, read on the forward strand.
TTGTGGAAAAATTGATAAAGTTTGAAGGGTGGGAAAAGGTTAGCATCACTAGGATCTTACTGCTTTTCTTGTCCCCTTACGTCTCTTTTCTTTTGGGTTTATTTATTTGACTTAAGTAAGACGTTATTTCATTATAACTTTCAATTCCTTCAAGCATCCACTTTCTTTAAAGCAAGGGTTGAACTTACCAAATGTGTGGAATAAAGAGTTCTTCTGCAAGTGTTACTAATAGCATTCATCCCGGAGAAATTGCCACTCAAAGTAAAGGTGCAGGAGTGTCATGCTCCTGATAGACCTCAGTAACTTTATCTTTGCTTTTCCTCTGTGCATTGAAATGTGGTTCAAAATAACAGTTGCACCTCAAACATAGCTAGGAATATTTTGAAAGTTAATTGTGCTGTAAGGATTTCATGCCTTGAAGGAAGGGACATTTAAGCGATCCTTTTTAAACATTTTATGCTTTATGGAAGGGTACGCTCACCCCTCGGGGGCCAATGTCTTGTTGCATCCCATGGGATTCTTCCATTACTCCTGAGATCAGGCATATGAAGAAACCAGCAACGCTTCAGAAGGGTAGGATCAGATGCCTTGTAGCCCTGGCAAATGGTGCTCGTTACGGTGACTGGTCAGGAACACTGTGTGACGCACACCCACCTCTGCTGTGCCGTGTCTCAAGCAGGGAGCAGCCGCTTTGTGACCACCCTGGGCAATGCTGGGGGTGGGCAGTGCCCTGGACAACATCAGTGAATGGTCTGTGCACTTACACTCACCAGCCTTTGTCTATACAACAGCTGATGTAAAGCAGAATGGACTCAGTCTTGGAAAAAGAAGGAAAAGAGCTCCAGAGAGTTCTCTGGTGGGAATTACACTGAGAGGAGTTTTGGCAGTTTATGGTCTGTTTTTTGCAGTTGTTGCAGAACTTTAGACTTGGTGTGATTTATAAGGCACACCAAAGAAATGAGCAATGCTGAATAGCTGTGTAGGTGACAGATATTTTGCACATATGCAAAAAAGGATTGCACCATAAGGTCGGAAAGACAGCAGTTGTACAAAAAAACCCAATTCCCAGGTGAATGTTTTGTTTCCAGTGTTTTGGGAGAGGCATTTACAAAAAGCTCCCAGAATTTATTTATTCAGAGTCCTCTCTTATTTCCTGCTCCCTTCCTGGCCGTGCCTGGAGGATGTTTCTGTGGAAAGAGCAGAGTTTTAGCAGAGTTTTGCTTTGCACCAGCCTGCTCAGCTACTGCCCTTACCTCCTGGTTTGATCAGTTCCCAGCAATGATTCTCCTCATGCCTGCTGATCATGTAACGGGCCCTTCTCCACACCTCCAACACCTCAGGCAACACTGCTACGAGATTTTTTTAAATATCGTGCACGTGAGAATGAATGTCTAGAAGCATAAGGTAAAAGTTAAAGCTTTCTGTATTCAGCCGCTGAATGGTTTTCCTTGGGCTGCTACTGCTGCAAAGAACAGTGCCTTTGTCTGTTCCTGTAGTAATCCTACAGTGTTTGCCACTTGTTTTCCGCTTTTTTTTCTCTGTGATAAAAAAATTGTGTGAGTTCCTATGTTCACAAAGTGGGTGTCAGATGTAGGGTTTCCTTTGTACGTATCACAAAGTGCCAGGCATTGAAAACCAAACCTCCCCTGGCCACATGGATCAACATTAGTTGATTATCTATTAAAAAAATGCCTCCCTCGTTTAGCCAGAGGTGTTTTACAAATTACGTTCTTCTAATGCATTACCCCCTTGGATGACATGCAGGCCTTTGATCCCATAGGAAAAGCTTCATTTCTGATAAATTAAATAAACAGAACTTCCTAGTAAAACCAGCTGCACGGTAATGTGAAAAGAACAGCAGCAAAGGCTCCTGGCCATAATCTGACTTAGTTGGGAAATATGGGTGGCATTAGGTGGTACACTCAATTTTTAGTTTACGAACGTATATACCATAGGCAGGCCCGTGGCTCCTTTAAGCTGACGCTTGTCCTTCCTGTGGTCAGTCAGATGCAGCGGAAAGGAACAGCGCCTTAATGGTGTGTGGATCAGCAAGACCAAATCTAAATCTTGTCAGCCACCTTGCTTACCACGCTGGCTTTGCTCTGTTTAGATTGCAGATTCCTACCCTTGCTGTTATCTGTTCCTTTTGATAAACTCTGCAATGAGAGGAAATGTTTTTGCATCATTTTTGGGAGCCCTGTTTCCTATTTGAGATCTGAGAAATGGCTTGTAGCACTAGGACCCTTGGGAACTTATTTTTCTGGGTGGAAACTAGACCAGCATAATGAGTAGCCTCTGTGCAAATTCAATATTAGTTCTACACCTAAGGTCAAGCAGAAGTTAATGACCATTTTTTACATACGGAAATCAGTTATGAAACCAGCATTACATTTCATGGTTTTGTAATTTTAAAATGAAATGAAATGATGGAGTAATTTATATTAAATTGATTTAAACTACAAAGCATAAATATGAATCCCAGATTAATGTTTGAGAGAAAATGGCATCATTGTCACTTGTGCAATAATTCGTTCCCCAATTTACAAGCACCTTTATTCCATCCCATGCTTGCTGTGCTTTTTTAGATACAGAGGTGCTGAATAATGCTGTAAGCAGGAGTCTGTCTTTAATAGTTTTTGCATTTTCTTTGTTTCTTTAATTAGCTGATTTACTCAGCTGATTGCACAGCTGTCTGGGCAACACCCCCCCAGGGGTCTGCCAACTGTTTCAGAGATACTAGTGTACTCAGCAAAGGAAAATCTGTACAATAATTTACATATATATATATATATGCAGAAATAGTGGGAAGGAATGAGAAAGCTCAAAGGCAATTTTTACATTGCTAATAAAAGGAAACATGTTAAGGATGAGCTTAAAAAGCATTCTCTTTTCAGTAATTTCTGGGAAAAGATTGCAGTTTCATGGTAAATAAGGAACCAATTCTCAGTTTGAGGGTTTTATTCCTGGGATTATCGCTGTCTGTTGTATGCAGATTTGGGGGATTTCAGAGGTATTCAGTGTGTGTTGGTTTTCCCCCTTTAATTTGAAGAATGGACTTGGAAAATACAGGAGTATGCACAAGGACCTGGTCTGGCTTAAAACAGTCCCCAAATCTGAGGTTTGTAAAGCATTTACTTGCTGCTCATCTTCCTTTCCACTGCTCAGCGCTAGTGCCTTACATAACCTAGAGGATCTGGCTTTTAGTTTCCCCAGTGGTATCAGAATGAGCTAGTTATTATTTTTTTTTCCCACTCTGATAAATTAATAAGCATCAGCAAACATTTTAACGCTGTCAAACAGCTCAGAGCTGCCATAGTAACCAGCCTCTCTAAGGCTTGCTCTGTGTCCTCCACAAAGAATGACAAGGGATATTCAACATAACAATAAAGTTTTCAAAAATCATGAAATTAGCTTAGAATGACATGATTTTTTTTTGCTCTTTGTTTCTGAAAAGCTTTACACTAGCAACTTCGTTTGGAAAAAGAAAAGAAACGTGCCTCTCAAAAAAATTTGGGATATGAGAATGCTAGAAGTTGTGAGCTTCCCAGCAGCTGACGATAAATCAATTGGTGCAGGCTGCTGGCAATTCAGAGCACTGGAGGCTTACCCTGGGGAATATTATTGCAGATTCCTGAGGTCTTTTCAACAGTGGGGCTTTGACGGGGACAGAAAAAACAGGCTATAACCATCTAGGAGGGATAAGACAGTGAAAATCTGTTGGCTTGTCAAATAAACAAAGTTCTTCTGTTCAGAAGTGGTCTCTGCCAATTCCAGGGTGGTGTGTGTCTCTGATCTGTAGAGGGCACGTAGGTGCCTTCTGCTTACTGGCTCGGAAAAAGAGATGAATATATGAATTTTGATCATACAGTACTGAAAGGATTGAAATCTTACAAAGGGCAGAGTGGTTTGGTGTTCTAGGATGGTAGCAGGTTAAAGAAGGCTAAATAATAAATTAGCATTCTCATTTGAAAGGAAGGGTTTCATCATCTGAAAACATGAGGGATGTAGCCCAAGGCCTGACTGAGCTTTCTGTGGCAAGCAGAGCTGCCCGTGGGGCCAGTGACCCCCTCATCCAGCTCCTGCTCGGGCTGTGGGTGCGCCGGGCAGGGTTTGTGCACCGGGGTCCCTGCACCCTTGGGCTACTCCCAAGGCCACCCACGCCTGAGGGTTTGCAAATTCAGTCTTGGCAGCAGCCTAGGGCGGTGCAGAGGTAACCTGCATGTCTGCCGAGGGCGAATTTATGAGTTCCCTTGTCCCCAAAAGGCAGGCAGCCCTGGTCCCCCACAACTGGACTTCGCTACAGGCTCGAGGGCTGAAGTTGGAGTTGTGTGGCACAAGGGGTCTTGGCAGCAGCGCTGGCTTGCAGGTTGTCCTGTCCCCTGCCCTGCCTGCTGCCTGGGGGCTTTGTTCACAACCAGATCATCAAACTGAGCCAGGTTAAAAGTAATAGTTTGCCAATTCACCAACTCCAAATGGTTGGTGGTAGTACAGAGAGGTACAGGAGGTGTGGGACAGCCAGCAGTCTTGCACAGCTAAGCTGGCTTTCTGTCCTGGGTGCTGCCTAGAGTGATGCTTACAGATGGACAGATGTTCCTGTCTGCTGTTCAGCAGCAAAATGGTTAACTGTGATGGCAGTCCTCACTCAAGCATTTAAATAATTAGCTTTCAAAGTTAACACCCTATTAAGCCAAAGGGAGGAAGTTCACACCTTTGCTGCTGTTATTGTTCCAGTCTGGCTGGCTGCGGCAGCAGAATGACGCTAGTGCCTTGGTTTGTGTTGTGAAGGTTATCTCTGCAGCCAGAAGGGGTAGAAAGAAGAAACTTCATTTATAGAAAAGGAAGAAAACACAATACAGCAAAGCCTCTGGGAAGATTGCAATGCCACGGCTTCCAGGAGTTGGTTTATGTGTGCATTATTTTTTTTAAACTGTCCTTTCCACTTTCAGTTGGCTTAAAAGATTCTTCTGTGTTGAATAAGACAAAGTATTGAAATGAAATCACGTGTATTGTATTTAAAACCTTACTCATCAAACATAATTAATTTATCCTCAAGTTTGGGGGCATACAGAAGAGTGTATCGTGGAGGCACTGGTCTGTGAGTAGCCCTTGGCAGGGTTCTTCCATAGACAGGAGAAGGTCCATACTGCTGAGGGTGGCTGTTGTGACCCTCCCCGCATGCCGATCTGTCTAGCTAAGGTGAGCCCTTTAGGGTGCCTGTAATGCTTCGTGCTGCTGGGGAAGATGAGTCCCTTCCAGTGCCTTAAATCTACATTAAACTTTGTGGTGTGGCAGTAAAAGTGGGGGAGCGCTGTCAGTCGGTAATGGTGACAGAAACGATGTGCTGGGTTCCAGTGTGAGAGTGACGGTTACATTCCCTTTCCCTTCACAACGCCATGCGATGGCTGATTCTGCTGAGGTAGCTAGTATAAAATGTATTTATTTATTTATTTATCTTACAGATTTACTTCTGTTTCTTATTTCTTTGTTATTTTTTCTGCTGATTTAATGAGCTGAAATGGGATTACTAAATAAAGCACAAGGCTTTCCCCCGCAAGAATTCTCTGTTCCAACACACTACTTTATCGAAGAATCTGCTAGCAAAATCTTAGCTCTGGTCCATGGGGAACTTGGATCAGATGCGGGCCCTTGTGATCCTTAAGTGGCCATAAAAAATCAACATCCTGAATTCCCTAGGCTAATTTGCAAATGGACACATTTGAACTGCATATTAGCAAGCTGATGCTCATTTAACATCTTTTTCTTTCTTTCATGGTGACCTCCAAAGGAGGAGAAATGCTGCACATAGAAAAGGGGATTGGTCCCTCTACCTTTGTATTTTTTTCCTGTCTTGGGTCTTGAGCATGAACCCAAACATAATATCAAACAGATACATATAGATCAGGGTAAACCACCTTTGCCTTTCCCTGGTGTTGCTGCTTTGCGAGACCTGCTGGGGTATTTGCATCAGGGAGCAAGGCTGGGTTTATGCTGGCGGAGAAGGAAGGGTTTGGCCCAGCTCCAAAGTTCACAACTTTTTTGTATGTACATGTTACATTTTTAGGGAACTGTCCCAGAATCAACACTGGCCTGGGAAATCTTTCCCATCCCACCCTAACCATCCGCTCCCTTTTCCTATGGTTGAATTTGCAACCTCAAGCCTTTTTTATTAAAAAGTAAATGGCCAACTGACAGTAAGTGGGAAGTTATCCTTGAATTCTTACATTTTATTTTTTATTATTTATTTTATTTATATATTATATAATTTTATAATATATTTTATTATTTATTATCACCTTTTATTGCATGCACAAAAGCTCATGAGGACATTGCCTGGGCCACTTCAAGGGGTGCCTGTGAATGGTCATAGGAGCCACGCTGTGTATGGAAATCGGTTTTGTATATGTCTGTGTGATGATCCCCAGAAACATAAGTATCTGAATACACTGAAATATTTTATGCGTTTTTTTTCTCTATTTTATAGGCAAAATATGTAGTAAACTTTTCATACAGAAACCAAGAAAATATATGCAAGGGTTGTTATTCATTTGTGTGGCCATTTCAGCCTTCAAGCGTCTACGTTCTTGCAGTGGAAAAAAATGTATGAAACAGTGTGATTCCTTCAGTGTTGCTCCCTGGATGTAGTTAAATGGTTCAACAGTGGCTGGTTCTTATGAGTATGGATAAGAGGCAGAGAGGACAGGACACAAAAATCAAGTTTGTGATGTAAATTCCATGAAAAACAGGCCAACTGCTCCTTCTCTCCCAAGAGGGATGCGAGAACATCAGTGCGAGTTCTGGCTGAGGGTTTGTTTTTTTTTTTTTTCCTTTAAGAAAATATTTACTGGTTCTTTTCTACATTCCTTACACTGTCTAAACAACATTGATGCCAATGAGAGCTGCGTTTGGATGATGAACTTTTTTCAGCTTTTTTAGAGTTGAGCTGTGAAATTGCTGATAAAACCGTTTTTTTTTTTCTTTTTAAGCTGTTCTCTTTAGGGTACCTCTAAATTGAGGGTTTTTTCCCATCATTTTTAAAATTGCTGATGTTAGATTTGTTCAGCGCTGAAGGGATTACCTGTATCTGTTGCGGTTGTGGACAGGTACCCTCTTTCTCTTTCTTTTTGCGCCAGCTAAAATATTTTACTGCCCTCAGCCCTCGGTGTTCACTGCTTGTTACTGGCTCCCAGGCCAGATACCATCCCCTCGCTCATCTGCCAGCCACGTTCGCGATGGCGAGCTGCTCCTTGAACATCTGCCTCTTTGCTTTGGTTGAAGATGCTCTGGTGTGCTTGTCCTGGCACTGGGCAGGGAAGGGGACACTTATAACAGAAGCTGGTGACGAGGAGCCAGTTGGCTGCCACTAACCTTTTCCCCTGGCCCAGCTGTTTGCCGAGTGCCCATCTGCTCAGGCTTGTCGGAAAAGCTGGCGGGATCGATGTAAATCACTGAAACCTGGACCTGTGGTCTTGTTACTAGCAAGGTGCCACTCCTTTAAATGCCGTGATTAATAGCCAGCGTCTGTGAGGGTATTTTGCCCATCAGTGGCTACAGCAAATTGATTTTAGGAGAAATCAGAAAATTGAAAGGAGAGGTGGGGAAAGGTTGTGTTTCTGCTAACACAGCCACAGAAATAAGTGGTTTGCACTTGCTCAGACAACGATTTTTTAGGATTTGCTGATGCCTTCTGGCATTACCGTGTTCTGTGTTGTGCTGGTTCTTTTGACTAGCGTTCTGCAATGGATGTCCTGAACGCTTTGCATCTCCCACGGCAGCAGTGGGTAGAACGGGGTCACGTACACGTGAGAGTGTGCGAGAGGAGGACGAGGCGGCTCTTGGGGAGGAAGGCTGGGAGGTGGCTTACAAGGGAAGGGGCTGCAGGAGCCTGAGCCTGTGTGGATGGAGTAGGTCGCTCTGGGAAAGCAGGGGCTGCATGGGGCTGTTGGGGCAGTCACTCTGGTTACTGCCGCGTTGGGTTGTTACCTTTCCAACCTGGGGCAGAGATATGCCACAGTGTCTCGATGTTTTCGTTTTGCCTGGCTATAAATGCTGCAGGGTTATCTAACCCCGCTATACTTGCCTTCTGTTATGGCTATAGATTGATCCTGTGTTTTCAGCATTCACCTTGAATATCAGAGGCTGGCTGGTAAAGTGATGCCAGCAGGCCCACTAGTGAAGATTTATACCAGACCTATTTTCCTTTGGTAATGGATTAAAAAAGATCCCTGAATAGAATAAACTGTATTGACAAAATGACTCCCCCCCGCCCCCTCCTTTTATAATTACGTTTTTATTACTTTTTTTTTTTTATTGATGGCATGACTGTGGGGGAAGAAAGAAGAATTGTACCCTATATTGTACAGCAATATCAGCAGAAATCTTGCAGTAAAAAGAAAATAAAATCTACATGCTTTATTTTAGAGGTCAAGAACGCTCTAAAGTTACTTTTAACCTTGCTGGGTGCTGCCTAAAGGTTAGGCTGCTTTTTGTCGGCAGTAGACCCAGAAGTCTCATGCAGACACCAAGCTAGAGCTCGTGGCTCACATTGCATGTATTAGCTCAGCCGTGGTAACCTGGTTTTATGGCTAAAGATTCAGGCTGAGGGTTGAGGAGAACTTAGGCGAGGGTGGCCGGTGAAGGTGGTACTGCTACCTGCCAGCCCCTCTGCTTGCTCAACAGCCAGTTTTTTCATCAATCGAATCCTGGGCTGCCTCAGCTCACAGACATCGTTTTAAAGCAAAACTTTAGGTGATCCTAAACTGGTGATCCTTGTCCAGAACCGCTGAGGCTGTTCAGACGCAGTCTGATGACCCTCAGGTACAGGGCTGAAGGCGAGAGGAGGTGGACAAGATGACACCAGCTGAACCCTCCTGCCCGTCCATCAAAGCCGTGAGCCTGGCATTCTTCAGGAAATGGATTTGCCAGCTCTTCCACGCCAGGGATGGGTTTTCAGTCACAACTGCTGTGGCTACACTGGCAAATCAACGCATGCACAAGATTGATGATATTTGAGTATGGTGCTTGGAAGTAGATGAGTACGGTAAAGTCACTTTGCACGTGTTTCATCGGGTCTGACCCTCCTAACCCGCCATGTGTTACATTTCAGAACATCTGAGGGCTTAATGTCCCACCAAAGTATAGTGGGTGGGTGTGTTGACTGGACGGGTATCTTGGCTTATAGGTACTAAACCCACCTATAGGTACAGCTGTTTGCAATACAGAAGTCTGATGTGTCCCTTCAAAAGTGGCGTTTGTTTCTTCAGCTAGGTAAACTGATAACTCTGATTTTGACCCTTCTGGAAATTACAAGTTTGATCCACAACTGTTTTCTTTTTAAACCTGCCTGCTTCCAATACATTCTCCTCTTTCTTATTTTTAGCAATTCATCAAAATGAAGAGAACAGCAGTCAAGAAATAAGAGGACTGGAAGAACTCAAGGATACCTCTGATGCTCAGGTAAATGTGTGAGATTAATAGTATCTTGGGAGGTTTTTCAGACATACAAGTTGAAAGATCTGCTTTCATTATCTCTGGGAAATGGGTTTTCCTCATTCTTCTGCACAGGGAGCCCATAGGAAGGAGGAGGTCTGCTGGATATTGTCTTATGTGACTCTTTGGAGTAAGATTGATGATTATGCTGGGAATTAATCCCATGGTTTTGCAATCGGACAGCATTCTTCAGCTATATCTCTGCTCTTTTTAGAGCATACACATAACATACACCAGATGTGAGGAGAAAATAAGGTGTGTTTTAGGAGACAAGGGCATGTGACATTTTGGTTGAATTTTAATCACTGTAAGTAGACATGCAGTGAAATGAGGATACTTCTTGGTCACTTGAGTGTAAGCAACAACCTTCTTCTTTCCTTTCCTGATGTCCCTCATTAACAACCAAAGCATGCTTCTAGATATTGCTTATAAGAAACTTAACTGCCTTTTAGAGTATTTTATTGTGGACTTGCTTACACTTTTTGATTCTGTGAATCTTTTTTGATTAATTTCCAGTTCATTCAATCATTTAGTTCATGCATTCAAACTGTGCAAATGAAACTGTATTGCTCATTGTATTGGTACTGATTATTGCTTTTAATTTAAAATTGATTTTACCCAGTCTTGACTTTTTTTTTCTTCTATTCCTCTTGAAATCTTATGTTCCCCACCAGATGCTTTTCTCCTTCCCACAGATGCAACTTGTAGTTCCTGTCTGATTTACCTCCTAACACCTTGCCTGCTAAAAACTTGTGTGCGCCGCTGTCTGTGAGCAAGCCTAGCTGAAGGGTACAAGCCATATAGCTGTTAGTGTATCTTTCTAGAATATGTGTATCTTTCTAGAGGCAGGGGCTGCCTTAGCCACCGTGAGCGCAGGAGGGGCTCTAGGCAGCTCAGGTAGCATCTCTGGGCCATGGCAGGCACCTGGAGAGTGCAGGCAGAAGGTTTGGGGACCACGCAGAGGCGTCAGTTTGTATCTGGGCTTTACTAGCCTACCCCTTGGAGTCCTGCTTAAGCAGGATGCTCAGAAATGGCCTGCTCTTTTCTTAATTGTACACAGTTTCAACTCTATTAAAAAAAAAAAAAAAACAAACAACAAAGTGTAGTAGGAGCCCTAATGTGTGGAAAATTTTGTTACCTGACTTTGATTCCTAATTCATATCAGTGTGGAGTTGAGGATCATCAGCCTTCTAGAGCTCAGGTGTACATTGCAGAGCTATAGGAAAGACCCAAGGGGAAATACTGGCCAGACTGCACAAAAGATCTGGCTTTCCGTTTTCTTTTTCAAGTGTCATGTATGCCCAGTTTTGCTTGACTGTTGTAGTTATTATTTTTTGAAAATGTTCACATTTATGTCAGAGGTGTAAAAAGAAAGACTATGACATGTGTACCCAAAGCCCTAAGTAGCCAGCTAATAAATATACGTGGGCAGGATATAAAAACCCCTAAGAATTTATTATTGGGATATTTATTTGCTCAGCTTTTATTTAGCTGGAAACCAGCTTCTAAGATTTGAAAGAATTTGAAACATGTTTAAAATTAAACAATTATGAAGTGAGCAGTTAACAAAAGTGTTCATGTACTCAACCAGGAGGAGAGCAGGAGCGTTATCAAAGCAGCTGTTGCTCCAGTTTGTTTGTCGGTCCCATAAAACCAGCATCCTGCAAACACAGAATACAGTTTGGTTTGAGGGTGTGAATGATTTTTTTTTTTCACATTACTGAGACTGTGCATGTGGCTGGGGCAAAGCAAATGATCTGTCGAAGCAGTAGCATATGGTTTTAAGTTTTCAGGTTCATCAAAGGTGAAGCTTGTAATAACTGCTTTTTCTCACCAGACAGAGGAGACAGTGGTGCTGTGGAAAAAACCCCAAACCACCACAAACCTCTTCAGTTGGCAGAGTTGTAGGGTGTGGTGGCTGCTCTAACCACCACTCTGTGGGACCGAGGATTCATTTACATTGGAGTTAGTTGACAAATCTGGTAGAAGTGTGGAAAGAATTGAGAACAGGGAATTTTAAAGGCAAGCATGCCTGTAAATAAGAAAATCCCATCTTGTCTGCCTAGGGATGTCTTAATTCACCTCCTTGTCACTGCTAGCATATTCGTTTTTGGCCTTTACAGAGGGAATATTTTCCAATAGATGTGCTGAAACAGAAAATGTGTTGTCAGCGTCTTTGCTTTTCCAACCTCAGTAGTGACTAATTTACTTTCCTTCCCATTAAACTTTTTTATTTCATTTCAAATATTGCATAAACACCTCTAATTGTAGTAATTTTGGGCTGTGAATGGTAGTAAGAGCCTTACTATAAAGCTCCTACGTTCTTTTGTCATTCCTTTTAAATTAAAACCAGTTAAAATGTGGGATTTTGAAGGGTGTGTGCCCGCACAAAATACAAATCGAAATCGCACTTTGCAAGTAGAGCGACTTGCCTTTATCCTTTCCTCTAACGGCTTCAAAAGCACTTCCTGAAAATTCAGTTTATATTGACAAGCAAAAATGACCAGTAATAGGAGACTCTAACAACATCTTCCCAACCAACTTTTAGCAGCTGTCATCAGTTAATTAGTTGATCAGGATGCTTTCTTATAAGTACTCAGCAAAAAGATTTATAGCGGAAAGTAAGAATAATTGAGGAAATCAGAATTAAAAGTGAGGGATTCATATTCTTCTTCTTAATTACAAAAGGCTATATATGCTTTTTCATATTTCAAGTGCGTTCTTTACTCCCAGAGCCAAGCATGTACAATTAATTTAATAATACCTTAGCCCTCCCAGAAATTTTTTAGATGATCTTTTATCCTCTGGAAACCAAATAAAATAAATGTATTTTTCACATTCTCTAATTCCTAATTTAAGGAATAATCGAGGGAGGAGGGAACAGGTTAAAATGTAAGACTTCTTCTTGGTAGTTATCTGAAACAGGACAACACGATTCTTTAATGAAATTGCCAATTTGAATTCAGAATATATTTACAGTAGGGCTAATTGGCTTGTGTCTGGAGTTACTTCTTCCCTGAGCTGCGCGTCCATGCAGAAAGCAATAATACGCTCTGTCTGAACACAGGCAGAGGCCAAGGGGTGAAAGAGGGGCTCGTGTTCAGAAAGTTATCTTTCTGTGGGGTGTTTCGTACCGAAGCCAACTGTTACCCCAGAGCTGAAGTCCCTCATCTCATTAACGTAAGTGGGTTTAACCATTGGGCTTTGCTTCATACGCTGAAGGTCACGGAGCGTTTGTTCAGCAGAGGGAGCGCCACATTTCTGCTGCTGTCCGTCTGACATGTGAAGTACAGGGGCTCATAACCGTCTGTGCCACTCCTAAGTCGTGGTCTGACTTGTTTGGGTGAAACGTGAAGGTGTGAAAAGTGATCCCGTAGTACTAAGATCCCAGATCCAGAAAGACTATAAATCTTTATAGTCTCAAAACCCTAACAGGCCCTGAGACTTTGAGTTGTGCTTAGCCTACAAGCCTGGGGGATTACAGCACACAGATGTTATACTCTGCTAGAAGCATCCCAAAGCCATGAAAGAAGCAGGTTTGGCTCTAGCTGATGCCATTGAAGTGTTGTGAAGGGCAGACATCAGTCTTCAGCCGAGTCTGTGGTGATTGCCTATGTTCCCTGTGTAAAGCAGTGGAGAAGAAGGAGAATTTTAGGAAACTACTTATCTGGCCATTTTTAAATGTCTAGTGTAGAATAAAAAAAAAATAATTACCTTCTTAGGTACCTCTTTATTTCTATTGATTAAAGAAGTCTGGACAGCTAGTTCAGTATATGCTTCCACATTTGATAAAACCAGTCTTATTCCCGATCTGCAGGTGAAAATGCCGTGTTATAAATCAGTGTCCTCAATTTAGAAGTTAAAAAGCTAACCTCACAGAAAATGTAAGGACCTTCAGGTTAGGCACTGCAATTCCTTATTTTCTCATTGGATTCCTGACCTTCAAACCAGCATGTGGGTTCCTTGTGTGGGAAAGCTGGGTTCCTCAGGAGGCTGGGGGCTAAGCATAGGACATGCAAAGCACAGGCTGTATCTGAAATTCTTCTCCAGAGCCCAGATGCAGGCTTGTGAGGAGATGCCTTCATCCAGACTGGAGCAATATAGGCACATAAAAATTTCTTTCAAATAATTCCGTAAGGATGACTCTTTGGACTTAGTCACGGAACCCATTTTTTTCCATCAGCATTAAAGTACTTATTTAGAAAGTAAATTTGTTTTACTCCTCAGTTGAAGAAACCTTCCTTCTTCCTTGGAGAGACCAGCAGACTGTAGGATGGTTTGGGTGGGCACTCTCACACCTTCAGCTGACGTGGGCAACAGTTTCTCAAGGCCAAAGGATTGGAGCCTGCAGGACACTGCGGTTTAGTGGTCAGGGCATCCCTGGCTTTTGGACCTGACTTAAAAGATGGTTTGTGTATTTTGGAGTAGATACCAATTCAGTTAAACTCAGGATGAATAGTAGAATGAAAAGGGTGGACGAAGTGGGCAAAAAGGTTTCTTTGCAGATCGCCTTTCAAGTGATAGAGCGATACCGGAGCCGCATCGCATGACTGGCCCTCCCGAGGCAGATGCTGTTCCCATCAGGAAACATCTGGGCTATTAAAAGCTATGTGGTACCCCTGAGCCAGGTCTCAGTCATGCGGAGGCTATATACACGAGCAAATAACGGGCAGTGGTATTAGCCACTGACTTTGCTGGGAGCGACCTAGCCCTCATCACCTAACTTTGAGGTGGGCCTGGTGTGCCTCGTGCAAGCACGAATCTGTCTTTTTCTCCCCGTGTGTATATATATGGATATGGATATTAGAGTTAGATAGACAGGTAGATATAGGATTTTTAGAAAACAACCAGTGCTGAAAGTTTTGATGAAATACTATCGGCATATTTTGAATAACTGGCTGAACAGTAGCCAAAAAATAGTTCTAACATAGTTTTAAAGCAAATCTCGTCTTCTTCCCTAAACAAAACGAGGAGATACTGATTTATTATTTACAGAATAAATAAACGTGGCACAACCCTCTTCTAACTCTTGAGGCTTGCGTACGTGAAAAATGTTTGGAGCTGGAGCAGAGGGAGTTGTAGCCTGTTATTTTTAGGAGTGCCTTGTGTTGCGCTTCATTCTTTTTCCAGGGCTGTTCCTGGCTAACTTTCCCATGAGTTTTTAACCTCTTGCTCTTGTTCTCTTATGTAACAGGAAACAGGCTGACAGGAACAAATAAAACACAGTGTATCTGATAGTCACACTCAGAGGAGCGCTGGTTTAGCTAGCCCTGCCTTCGCTCTTGCAAAGTAGATACATTTGGAGATTCTCTGTGCCTCAGCTCCTCTCCAGTTGTTTCCCAGGAAGCAGCAACTTGTCTGTGTTTCAGCAAGCAGCGCAGAAATACCACAAACATGAGAAAACAGATGCATTTCTTTTAAGGTTGAAATTTTATGGTGGTGTCATGTCCTGGGACTGTGGATTTAAGTATTTGTTTGCTCTTTCTCCCACCCTTAAGGCAGGGGTTTTGTGCAAGCTTCAGGGAAGAGATGACATCGGACGGATTGAGCTGGTCCAGAAGCTGGCAAGAGAGAACTGCCAATTTTTGCAGGCGGATAGAAAACCACCGGAGAAGGCAGAACACGTAAGACATTTCTCATTTGGCTTTTTTGTTTCTTTCTGGTAGGGGAGGGAGATTTAGGTCACAAAACTGGAATAGCAAAGCTGATGGTGAGAATCCAGGGCACACATTAGTCATGGAACTGTAGCTGCTCTCCGCTGGCATTTGCATTTCTCTGAAGTGTGTTCAGTTCAATAATTGTCAACACACTTAAATTATTGTGTTGTCATTAACTGTCAGTTATTGTTATTAATGTCTTATACGCACAGGACATAGCAGATGATTTCAGGATGCTTTCTACCAAATTGGGGTTAGTGATTATGAAATAGTTGGCGTTTAGGATGTATTTAAATGAAGTATAAGGTATGAGTGCTTCAAGTACTTATTGAATTTAAATTGTCTTAAAATTACTTTGCTGCTGATATATTTGGATGCACATATTGGCTGGAGCTTTTCAGTGTGAATTAAAAAGAATGGTCTGGATAGAGAATTCAGCAGTTGCTTTTAAAAAATTGTGTTTTCAACCAAAAGTTACACTGAAGAAAGCAGCATTCTGTGTAATGCTTCTGAAAGCACTTATTCAGATGTTAATAACTGGATTTAAAATGCACTAAAACTTGACTGTTCTGCTTATAGCACAATGTATCCTAATTTTGTTCTCCTAGTAGAGATTTCTATTCTGATTGCATATTCATCTAAAGGTGCCCAGGATAATAACTGCAAGAAACAACAAAAATCCTACCTAGTCCTCATATGTCTTGCTATTATGTATAAGTAATTTATTCCATTTTCTGCTCACTGGACAGTAGAAAAAAGGCATGTGATTTAGAAAAGAAATACTTTTCAGCTCATCTGCAAGCTCATTCCTACTGAAGTAAGGCTGCACAAAGGCAAAGAGAAAGATGAAGTCTTATTTCCAAGCTTCACACTGTTCTGTTCGGCAGTGTATAAGGTCTAGTCTGGTGTAGTTAAATATGTAATCGTATCAGTAGGTGTGCATGAGGGAGGATGGTAATTAGCCAGGCTCAAATCCCTGAGACTGGATTGTTCCTCAGCTGATCTGCTAGCCGTGGACATCTGGCAGAATTTCTGTATATCTTTAAACTGTGCCAGCAAAGCACAATTAAAAGTTTAGGTTAATCTTAAAAGATTTTAGGCCAGGGAAGGTTTCTATTGTGTTTCAGGATTTGGAAGCGAGATTATAGATTCTGTGGGCATAGAAGAGAGGGGAATGTCAGGACTGACAGTCCAGAAATTCGGTAGATATTTCTGCTGCTTGCCGCGGTCAGTGCAAAGGGTGCTGTGGTGTCAGCTGCAGCTCTGTAGCTGCACGGATTACAGTACAGTTCCAAAAATGGAAAGGAAAGAAGTGCTCAGCTTTTCTTCTCGTTTGAAAAGTAGCGTACTTAGCAATCGCTGCTCTTTAGAAAGACGAGTGACTTCAGCTTAGCAGGAGCTGGAGCAAGCTGCTCGTATCCATTCTGAGTGGTATAAGGCAGCAGCTACTGCTCTCAGGCAAGGATGTGCCTTTAGACCTAGGAGGTGACAGGAAAGAGAAATGTCGTCTCAGAGACTGCAGCAGCCCAGGTCATTTCCCCTGTGCCCTTTTTTTCTGGGTGGGAAATATCTTGCAGCTAGTGCTAGCCATAGCAAACGATGGTGTGCTTCCCCCACCCTGTTCTGCACTTTGCTGGGTGATGTAGGGTGGAGGGTGACGTGGCTCTTCCCTACGGTCCCTGGGCAGCTCATGCCCAGATGGAGGAGAGACTTGCCGTCCTCGGCGTGGGTGTATTTGCTACGCCCCCAGCCACTCCACTGAAGCATTAGTGAACACGGGCAGGGGCTTTGTAGGGTCCTCGGTGTAGCTGACTCAGGTAATTTACTTTCCCTGGAAAAACCCCACGCTTTGCGTTGGTGGGAGCAGTGGGTCACATACGTCCAGGAAGCTGTGAGGTTCCATCCCTTCCTCTCCCTCCCTTCCTCCCCTGTGGTCTGAGAGCTGCCCTGGTGCGTGTGCAGGTGGCGTGACTTGGCTGGCTGGGCAGACTTCAGTGCTGTGGGCAGCTGTTCCCTCTTTTCTCCAAGGAGAAAAGCGGCAGGCTGGATTGGGATTGCAGTGAGTACTGCTCGGATGTGGGCTTTCAGACCTTTCCATCTCATCCTGCTGCTGCAGAAGTGATGGCAGATTCATTGCCATCGGCTTACTGCCTGGTCCCTAGTGCTCACTGTAAATGTTAGAGGAACAACATGTTCAGGGTGTGGTGTCCTTACAAAATTATGTGTAACATGCCCATCTTTCTTTTTTTTTTTTTATTTTTAAAAGCATAGCTTACTCATATATCACTTTCTTAGAAACAGAGGGTAATGGGCACTCAATGTAGACAGTAAAAAGGAGTGGCTCTGCTCGTTCTCCACAGGACCCTCATTTCTCTGGAGGTATCCCTGGACTAAAGTTTTCACCAGCTTTCCCTCCTGGTGACCTCAAACTGTGCTTTCATGGATGATCTGCCTTCCGCAAAGGGATGGCATTCAGTCTTTAAATGAGATGCCTGAACACCCTGCCAGGCTCTTCTTCCTGCACGTGGAGAGCTGGCTAGCTGGGCTGGCCTCCTGGCAGCCCATCCTGAAGCAGAGATGCTGCTGGTTTGCAGGACTGTGTGTTTTGGTCAACCCAGGGCAGTGTGGTTGGTTGAGGCTGGGGGCTTTGTAACCCACCTGGAAGTAAAGCTGCTCTTTCCAGGATGGCCAAGGAGGAATTTTTGCCTGAAGCAGAGTTCTCATTTTGTTCTCCTCTAGGAATAACCCCCCACACACACCCCTACACACACCCTACACACCTCACACACCACACATGCACACACCCCACACCCCCACCATGCACACACACCCCCACCCCATGCACACACACCCCCACCCCCCCAAACACAGGGTTAGAAGTGTGCACGTGCATAATTCCTGTCTGTGTGTACTGTGCCTCATGCACGTAATGGGAAATGGAATTGGGGCGCCAGTGCTGCCCACTGTGTTTGTAAAGCCAGTCCCTGCAGATTAGTATGACCTCACATGATTTCTTCAGCATTAACAGCAGACACACATGTAGTATGATTTGGGCTTTGCTGGTTCTTCTGCATTCCTTTGAAGAAGGAAGACATCTCAGTCTAATTGAAGAATCTGGTACCCAGTGACCCCAGTAACTCTTTTCCTGTCTGATGGATGAGGTGTGGAGCATGACGGGGAGCCAGGCTGTGAGGAGGAGTGGTGAGCCCTCCTGTCATTCAAATAAATAAACACCATCTTCATCTGAGTTTGAGGACAGAACTTAGTGACTCATGTAGGAAAGGTAGATGACACGTGGATGCACAAGAGTCTGGTCTTCGTGAGGTTTTCAGGCGGCTGAAGTGCCTGAAGGTGTTCTTAAAGGTGTGGCGTTGGATATCTGTGGTCCACAGTGGGCAGGTGAAGCATGGGTTGGTTTAGGTTGCTGGTTCAGAAGGAGATGAAATACCATTATTTTTTCTCAGAAAATGCAGATGGTCTGAAAGAGGGAAAAATATGTCACAGCTGGGTGGTTCACTGAAGGGAAACTTGGTTGGGGACTATTACGGGAGAGGGAATAGATTCCTTCAGTTTGCATGTGTTCCGTAGGGTGCAAAATTGCAGTATATATAGGTGAAGATTTTGTACCTGCATACATTTTTACTTCAAATGCTCAAGTCAGAAATTCCATACTGCTTTTGTTTCGGGTTTCTGGTACGCTAGCATTTCTTTTCAGGTTTACGGTCTGGAAAAAAAGAGTGTTCTGAACAAGTCCGGTAACTTGAAAAGTTTTGTACTCAAACTCTGTTATATCTGAGCTGCTTGGTTTTGGCACTGCAAGCTTGCTGTGACCAGGCTAGACTGCTATATTGGAGTTGGTGTTCTTCCGTAGCACGCGGTGCCAGCTTCCTCTCCAGTGAATGTAACATTTGCAAAGTGCTCTAACTCTAATGCTGCTCACAGACTTGTAGAGGAAAACAAAAGCTAAATTATAGTGACTTTTTTCCCCATTCCCACTTGCTAATGCGTTAGAATAAAGTTCTTAATTAAGGCATTGAATCTACCATATGTGTTAGGTTTCCTAAAACTTCGGGTTTGCTAATGAGTACAAAGTAAGTAGTAGTAAATAAGCTTCTAAATAGGTAGATAAGCTTCTTCCCTGTGCTGTTGCATTTCTACAATGAGATTCAATGTATTAATAATAAATAAAATGAAATGGTTGTCTAAAATGGACAGAAATTATTTTATTATAGTATGTGGGATAAAGTAAAAATAATGCTGCAAGCTTGCAGTTCTAATTTTATCATTGCATTCAAATCAGACTCATAAGCCTAGGGCCATTTGTACTTTCATGTTATTCAAATATTACATTTCTTTAAAACAATTGCTTTGACAGAAAATAGATGAAAAGTCTGTACTGAAATATTTAGCTATAAAATGAGCGTGCTTTTCTGAGAATTTTGCTTACTGTTAGCATTAATTATAATATAGAAAGCAAGCTCTGTACGTAAAGCCTTTTGAAGTAATTTGTCATAGCTTTTTTTGCTCAAGCATACATTTGAGATGCATTTGAGGCATATTTGCACTAAACCGTATTTTTATGGAACTCCTTTTAAGCAACTACAACTCAAATAATGCCTTTATAATAGACATGATACTGTTTGTACAGTGTTCCCAGTTATTTCAGTGAAGCATTGCATTCATTTAGAAAATCATGTCTGTTTATAGTGTCATTGTCTTAGAAAATTTGTAAATGTTTCACCTCATCAATATGGGGAAAATACTCTTTTAGGTTATGTATAGTACTGTTTTCATGGTCAGATCAACAGAATAAGCTTTCTACAAACTGACACCAATGTTCAAGGAAATTTAAGATTCTCTATTGTGTTCATTAGAGTACTAAAGAATATGATTTTCTTCATTCAACTACATAAATTATATTCTAAGCTGGGGCTCTTCCAGTACTTCCATGCATCAGTGGGGAGGGGAATGTTTCCTGAATCCACCTTGTAATCTCTTTACAGCTTAATGCATATATTAATTAGAGTTACATACTGTTTAAAAGTATAAAAGTACATACAGCCTGAATGTATTGATTCTCTGACTTAGCCAGTTCAAGATCAAAGAGGTGTATTATAGGGGGAGAGGTATGTTTTCAGAAGGGCAACAGATACTGAAGAATAGTTTTGTCACTCTACTGGCTACTAACTTTTGTAATCAGCGGTCTCATTAAGAAGACAGATGATTTGCTCATTGAAGCAGGTTAGTGGTTGGGCTGAAGCTGTTAAAAAAGGCTTACAAAAGAAGATTAACGATTTAGAGCCTCACGTTGTGTAGATTACTCACAACCGAGGAATTTCTTGAGGAAATTCCAGCCGTGACGCATCAAGGTTATTTTAGGTGCACCTACCTGTCCAGCTGGTCGCCTGCAAGGAGACAAGAATGAAGGTCAGGACGTGTCCAGAGCTGCAGTTTTTGTAGCTTGACAAAGCTGTGGCCTTGCACTGATGTACTGTTGAATTGATGGTCAGTAATCAGGGCTCTGATGGAAAAATATTCTTTAAAACAATGACATCAAATGATGTCTGAATGCAGTCAGTGACTGAAATCTGTGCTTTACTTTTTTTTTTTTTTTTTTTTTTAAAAAAATCATCGCTGCTTTTGTTTATCTGCTCTGCCTGGGACAGATCTACTGGGTAGCTTGAGTGCAGTTTTACTACTTCTGGAAGCTACTCTGCATCTCTTGCAGAGCTGTGGATCAAGTGGACCTAACAACTACAGTACTGTACATGTTTTTTGCAGAAACTTTTGTGGCTTGAATAGCTACAAAGGGGTATAGATGTCTGAAGCCATTGAAAGAGAATGGATTTAGGACATCAGCACAGGAGTTTACTGTTTCCCTTCATACCTCTTAGATCTGCCAGCATTACCAAAAAGAGCTGTACCAGGGTAAGGTGATAGTTTGCAATTTTGACCTAATCTTCAACTACAAGCCAAGAAGAAAATGAGTCTATCAATGAAGTTATCAGTTTATAGCTCTGTGTTTAGTAAAAGTAATTAAGAGGTAGGTACATGCTTTTTGTGGAGGTAACCTGAAGTCCAAGTCTCCGGTTGGAATCAGGAGGAACAGGGACTTAAATCTAGTTCTTTCATGTTCTGGAGAGAGTGTCCTATTCCAGATGGTTGATCTTTCATCTGCTGGAATGAATGCATAGCCCCAGATGATCACCTGTTCTTCATCTCTTTATCTTGAGAATAAAAGACTTGACTTCTGCAGGTCCTAGGATGTCTTTTTCAGTGCAGAGCAGTCACAGGCATCTTTCTGAAATGACATGTTTGCCAGAGATAAGGATCCTCATGCTCAGATGTGGGACTGGGATCTTTTGGCTGCTATGAAAAGCTTCGTTTCAGTCTCTTTCAACACATTTACTAAAATAATAAGAAAAGTAATTTTTATTTACTATGTACTGCAAAGAGGACTTACTACTCCTTTTGCTGAGTCTATTGAATGTGGCCAGGGTTTCGGAGGAGAATTCCCTCTTGCCAGGAGTCCAAAATAGTGGTGAAATGATATGGTCCTTCTTCCAGTAAGAATAAAACACTTGAGAGAAGACGTGCTTGTGCTTACATGATCTGTTGTGAGAATAGTGTAAGAACACGTTGAGTGGGAAACTCACTGTTTCCCTTTGAGTCAAGTTACAAATTCCCATAATACGTTCTTTCCTCCAGATGCTCGGCCTAGTGTTTAAAAGAAAAGAAAGCCTAATCTGCTCCTCTTTGATTTATTCTGTACCGTTAAACTACTTTGTATAGAAGGAAATTCCACATACACATTTTGCATGCTGGGCTTTCTTTGGTGTGGAACAGTGACTCATTCCTGTATGGGACAATACTTTAGCTACTGGTGGGAAAGGGGTAAAAAAGGCCCAAGGTATTGAGCAGGCTAAAACCTGCGAGCCAGAACACTGAATTTTTATTTTTGACTCCATCGGTTATTTATTAAGTAACCTTCTTTAAATCATGTCACTTCTCTGCACCTTTGGTTACCCAGGTATAAAATGGGGTCTTAAACATGTGGGACCTTGAAGGGGTGCTAAAAAAACCTGCAGCAGTTAATGAATGTTGATGGAATTGCGCTGAGATCCTTGAGAGGTGGTTTGGGGATCCCAGCAAGCTGGAAGTGCGTTGGACTTTGAACTGCTGAGGGCTGGGGGATATTTTTTAAAAACCTGAGCATAGCTGAGGCAGGGCCACGCAGTTGTAGTCGCTGTGTAGCCCTTGAGTTCCTCAGGCGTCACTTTAGTGGGAGCGCCACTGGCAGCATCCCTACCCCAACCCCAGGCTGTCCCCCGCCCTGGCCTGCCCCGTGTTGTGTTCTGTGAAGAGACATGGAGTCGTGCAGCTGAAAAATAAAATAAATACACCTGTTTTCCAACTGGATTAGTTTCCCTCATGATAAGGGAATATGGATCTGGGGTGAGAATGAAATGTGGTGTCAGGGATGACCCTTCCTGGCAAGAGCTGCTCTGCTGTTCACAGTGAAACATGGCCTTCTTCCTACATTCCCCAAAGCCTCGTGACTTACCAAATCCAGAAACAGAGCTCAAATTAAATCCAGAGCTCAAATGAAACGTTCTTGCAGTTTTTTTGGTTGGCATAATTTTAATCTGTGCTTCACCATGTGGCTTCATGAAGTCTTACATGCACAAAGAAGGGGATGAATGACAAGTGGGGAGCAGCATCCAGGGGAGCAAGTAGAGGACAGGGGTGCTGTTTTTCACGGGCAGTGGGACTACACAGTTCTTGGTGGCTCCAACACTGAACACGTGGTTCCTTCTGCTCCATTTATCTATGTGAAAAAGCAGAGGAACTCTCTGAAAGCTGTCATCTGCAAGTTGTTACTCTCCTCTGATTCTGTGTTCCTCTCCAAATTCTGAACCACTTGCTTGTTTCTAGACTGCCCAAAGGTTTACATAAAGTTAATCTATCATTTTCTCCCTTTAGAGAAGTAGGAGTTACCAGTTTATGAATTCAAAGCACCTGCTGCAATGTTTTCCAGTTTAAAATTTACTGTTCCATCCCTCTCTTTGTGTGGTCAATAGATTTGATGATGTTCTGAATGTTCCTTTCTCCATTTTTCTGATTTATGACATCGATAAACTCCCACTTATGCTGATAATACAGTGGATGTATCCTGCTATCTATTTCCATGTAATTCCTTCTGCTCTTGTCCTGGGAACTCTGAGTAACAAAAGCGCCTTGATCTCTCTGTCAAGTTAGGGGATTTGTTATGTAAATTTGAAAAGATTAAAAAGGAAAGTTGATAATGCTTTGAATATGCACCATGCAAACTTAAGTCAGAAATTCCAAGCAGTTTCTGAAATTCAGGAGCAGTAATTTTGTCCTTCAGCTTTCAATGGGGCAGATCTTTTGAAGTCATTCATTGTTTTACTAGACTTTTCTCTTGGAATTGAAGCCAATCAAGGACACCTGGCTTTGGCTTATAGTGGACCTGGCTGAGAAGGAACAGCCAAGATAATGGGAAATCTTTGTTGATAAGCCAGAACCTGATGGCTGTCCACCACATCATCCTCTTTGGAAGTTTTCTGAAATTTGGTAGCCTGCCCAGAGATCAGTCATGTAAAAAGGATTCAGTGCTTCAGCAGTTCTCCCTTTTTTTTTTTTATTTTTTCCTATCCTCCTAAATAGTTCAGGAAGAATCTTCAGTTTCACTGAAGTGGAGATTGGGCCAGTAATGCAGAACATACGTCATTAAACATGTCAGCATGCTTCCACATGTCAAGCTTTGGTCCTGTTTGGAGTAGAAGCTGCACTAGAGCAAATTCTTTACTAAAATCTGCAGGTCTATGCTAAGGTCAGTGCTGTTCCAGTGGCAGGATGCTCTGGAATCAATGGGGCCACATTTGATGGCAGGTGCTGCTGGGCTGGCACCACAGCCCTCCCTGACTGCCAGAGCAACCTGGCTTCGTGTGGAGATCTACAGCCTGTGTCAGGACCTCACTGGAATAAACGCTACCAGCATTTGTTGGCATTTGTTCCTGTAGGCAGGCTCTGGACACTACCTGGAGCGTGCCAGTGTGAAGACTCAGCCTTTTCCTTCGATTCAGCTGCCCCCCCTGTACCAGTCAGGCTGTCTGCACTGAGGACTTTTTGGAAAGGGGCATCTGTCTAGTGTCTCTGCCTCCACTGCTGAAGCCTCTTCTGTAGCAAGAAAGGGCAACTTGACCTCGCATTTCAGGCAGGCTTCTTATTTTGCCAGGATTTATTTTAATCATGAGACATCCCTAAAACCTCCAAACCTTGTCCTTTTGCTCTGGTCATTCTGTCACTCACTGTGCGTGCATTTTAAAGCTTAATTCAGCTCCTGCTGATGTTAATAGGTATTTTTTGGTAAGAGCAGAGTATAGCCCTTAGGGTCTAATGCTTTTGTCGTGTCATAGCCTTGGAAGGTGGTGGCATTTTGCAAGATGTGCTTGACATGCAGTCACCTGTGGCGAATGCTGATTTGGTAGCAGTTAATACACTGCTCGCATTCATTTTTCTTGGTTGCATGTGGCAGCACAAAGAGCAAAGAAATGAAAACCCAGGCGATTAGTGGTATTTTTGCTGACTGTCTTCCACTAAATCAAAGCAGGTATTCCCCTCTCCTTCCTCAATTAGTGTTCCTACTGCTGTGTGCAGCACCTCCGATATTCTAATTCGCAGCACATGAAAATGAGGTCTCAAGTGCATATGCATGGATTTCATTTTAACTACCTAGTGAAAAGTTTTAATTAGATGTTTCATGTGGAGACATGAAACAGGGTTTGAAATTAACAATGACCTTGCGGCTTTCCTCGAATATATTTTCTGATACCATGTGGCAGACAGTCCCCTGCTTTTTTTGTCACTGGTTGGAACGTGCACATCCAAGCAGGGAAGGCTGTGACGTGTGGGAGCGGCAGCAGTTGCTGGTTGCAGGAAAAGGTACTTTAGCCTCATTTGGTGGCTGGGAAAATAATAGAATGATCTAACTCAGGAAGAGCATGAGTAGCAGATGGTATTTCCTTTAACAGCTTGCTGAAAGTCACATCTTAGGTGAATTTCCAAGCTCTGAACAAGGGTAAGCCCTGACCAGGGGGTGATGCTGAACTACACTGCCCTTTTTGATCAAGGGAAAGGCATAGAGCTCACATCCCTTTGTTGGCTGCTGTGCATCAGCTCTGTCCCCCCACCAGCCTGGCTGACACTGCTGTCTCACCTGGAGCGGCTGGACTGAGAGCACCGTCCCTTAATTTGTCTCTGTTTTCTCTGGAAGGTGAGGGGAGTAGACCTGTGCACGCTTTGTCAGGAGCAGCATTTCTACTCAGCCCACTGCTGGAAGGGGAAAAAGAACCTGCTCTTTCCATAGAGTGGGAGCCGAGCACAGAATGTAGATATGCATCGCCTTTTTGGTTTGGTTGTAATACAACAGCGTCTTTTCCCTTTTTTAGAGCACTAACATTTGTTCAATGAATACAGTATTAGTTTAGGCCTTTTTACAAAATACTTTGGATATTTCAAGTAGGGGTTTATTCACTACAGAAACCTTTAAAACATACATGTGGATACAAATACAGCTGTTAGATTGATCTACTGCTTGCAGTGTTTGCTATTTGGCCATATTTAGCAGGTTAACAGAGAGAATTGATGTGGTCAGGGTCAGAGGAGAAGACACTAATCAGAGCTGGCTGAAGTGGAGAGGTCAGAATTTCAGCTCTCATATACAAAGCCTGGTTGTTCAAGCTTTGAGCTAAAAACCAGACACATTCAGCCTTGGGTTTTTCTCTGCTGGATGGCAAATAGCTGGAAAGTGTACCAACACTCTGGCTTTGTCTCATGTGTGAAACCTGAATCTTTTCGATGGAATCAACACGTTGATTCAGTCTGTCTAAATAATCCGTCGGTCTGTGCACAGTACCTCTAGTGAGCTAATCATCGGGCTATATTGTTTTCTTTTTCGTTTCCTAGATTTGATGAACTTGTGTAAGAGAAACATGTGGCTTCTAAACAAAACTCCCTTTGCAGTGGCTTCTTTACTCCCATTTCCTGCAGAGGCAGAAGAAGTAAATTAAGCCCAGGGGGAGGATTGTCCCACCTGCTTTATCATTGGCATTGCAAGATTTTCCAGAGGAGTCTGAGCAGTGCTCAGTGCCCCAGTGGGAACCCATCAAATCCTGCACATTGCAGGTGGCAATCCTGCATCTGGGGCCTTTCTCAGGACTTCAGCAGGGATATGGCAGAATCTTCCTGCACCAAGAAACCTGAGGTGCTTGTGGTCCCCCCGCTCTCCTTGTGTAGAGCTGGATGCCTATGTATGCATGTGCTGTATGTGTTTATTCATTAAACAGACTGCAAACCTTGCTAGAAGCAAAGCTGGTCACTTACGAGGGCTACTTATGGAACCTCTTTCCACACTGTAGAAATAACCAGTCATTTACACACAGTCTCAGTTGGTAACATAAAGAAGCTGCTTTCTCCTGATCTGTTCTGACGCTCCACTCCTCCTCCTCCTCCTCCTCCTCCACCTCCTCCTCCTCCTCTCTTCAGATTGCATCGGCTTTTCATCTAGCAGTTTCTGAAAAGTTTCAACCTCCTTTTCCGTTCTTCAGATTGAAACCTGAATCTCCAGCATCACAACGAGACCCATACAAATTCCTGTGCCCCTACCTCGGGGACATCAGGGCTGTGAAGGTCACCTTTCCCCTGCTCTCCATCCAGTCAGTGCCTGCTGGTGGAAAGAATGATAGATGCAGGCTGTCCCTTCACCGGGTTATCTTGCAGATAACAGTTGTAGGTACACGTTACCAGAGCTGCTTTCCTGTAGGGGAAGGGTGGGTGGTGGAGCTGGGGTGTCAGACAGGGACTCAGAAGCTCCCCATCCTGTGTAGGCTTCCGCTGAGACCTTGGGCTAATGACCGAACGTCTTTGTGTCTCAGATCCTCATTTGTACATGGAAGTGCTGCTTCCCTGCCTTCAGGAGCATTGTGAATGTAGGACACTGCCACACAGATGTGTGTTGGAGTAGTGAGGTTGCACCGGTTGGCTGAAGGATGCTATAGATAGGGTACCCCCAAATCAGATGCTTTCTTAAAGGTGGCCCTTATTTTTTTTTTCTCCCAGAGGAGCAGCTATAGCCTTCATTTCAGGAGACCCTTAAAAGTCTGCCTCTCTTATTTCATTTTAGCTATTTCCTTGTAGGTGTGTATGCAGAAACTGTTCCAATTTTACAGCAGAGCTGTGGTATCTGTGCTGATTTGTGTGGGATCTGCAGCCATCTGTAGAACACAGTTGCTCTGTTCTTGCACTGGGTGGCCGTGTGCTCCCTGTAATTCGTCTGTTCTCACTCTCCCACCCTCAGCTATCACGCAGATACACATACGTGTATGTACAGCTATGACTAGCTCTTCCCTGCCACAAAACTTTGCTTTGTACTGTGTAGGGAAAAAGGCTACAATTCCACTACATAATTTTCCTTTTTCAGCTGCTGTAGCAATGCCCTTAAATTCTGTCTAGTATTTGCTGGCTTATCAATTGACACACTGTTTTCATGGCAGTGACATGTACATAGTAAATACTTGTATAAGACAAAAGCTATACAGTAAATCATGCATGTAACTGTTGTTTTAAAATCTTCCTAGTTTTTAATTTGTGTGATGTTCAATATGTATTAAGGATCCCCTAAGAACAGAAACAGGAAAAAAAACCCAAACCAATTTAGTAATTTAATTATGGTAGAAAGGCATGTCTTACCTGCTGTAAGAAGAAACAAAGGTTTAGCATTCTGGCAGAAATTTTGAAAAGCTGTAAAGGTTGCTTGACCATTATAATGTGAAAATTATCTATAAAATCATAGGCATTTGCCATTTTGCTTGTAATTCATTAAAGCTGTGGTTTCCAGTATTCCAGTGCTCTCGTGCATGGAAAAGACCTGCTTCAAATGGTTGGGTGCCCAGCCTACTTGAAAAAAATCCTATTGATTAAGATCTAGTAATACTTCCCATTCCGGGGATTCTTCATTTGGGCAATTTTGCTAATGCAGCACAATGTGTTATACCCATATGCCCGTACCACTTTTGCTTTTATAACCAATAATTTGTTCCAATCCTTTTTACTTTTTCCTTCTGATTTGCCACGCACACATTAAGTGCTTGCTAGAGCAAAACTTGGTTTTTTCCTACCTTAGACAATATATTTAATGAACTTTATCTGTATTGCATTGTTAAGGGCAAGGAGCTAGGAGGGAGCTACCTCTAAACAGACTAGGGCTTTTACGAAAATGAAAGCCCTGAAGAGTTGCTTCATCATGGAAAATCACTGCCAAATGTCATATGCGCTCTTGCTTTTCTGGCTCACGCAATGTAGAGAAACATTTTCATTTTTAGCATCTTGACATTCAGGTTTTTTCACTTGATTTGCTTTACCACTTTTTAGTATATGAATATTTTCCATTAAAATGCATTGTTATGAATTTACTTATATTGAAGTAACAATTGAGATGATACAAAGATATAGATAATTAGGGCTTAGATCATGCTGTACAGATACATCTTAATAAGATCAAATAAACCCCTGCATTTCATTTTTAGCATAGTCTAATATTTAATAAGCTAAAGCTTAAAATCTGATGAATTGGCAACGATTTTGTGATTTGATACTCAGAAAGAATGTGTCTCGAATACCAAATGAATGAATGCCACTGTGGACTATCGTTGCTGAGTTTCTTATTCTGACCTTGAAAACTGGGTTGATTTACTATTTTCGACATTGCTAACCTTGAAACACAGTAATTGGAAAAACAGCGCTGAAGGTTAGCAATGCTTTTACTTCAGTTATCACGGGGGAGCAGTTTGAAGTTTGTGGGGGAGGAGGGGAATGGTCTTCAAGATCTTCAAATAGCCTGAAACTTCTGGTGATGACAGCACTTTAAATTATCATTGTCCTAAAAAGGTCCTTCCATGCCAGTGAAGCCTCACGTAGCTAAAAGGAAAGGTGACCGACTGGGGAGCAGGGTTTAAGTAACGTCAGGACGATGGGGGTGCCTGAGAAGCTGCTGTCAAACCCTTTTGTCGCTATGCAAACATATCCACCTGCACGATGGGTGTGTGCCCTCACAAAATATCCTTTGGCACAGCATTATTTTGGTATGTCGGGTGAGTAGCTATGTGTAAACGTACTTCTTACATCAAGTAAATGCTCACAAGCCTAGTGCCTTATCCCTCTCTTTGCTGGTTGTTAACTGACAGCCTTGGCACCAGTGCAGACTAGGGTAAAGGAAGAAACATGCTTTGCACAGGGAGAGTTTCCTCTGGAATAGAGGTATAAGACAGAGAAAACAGGGTTTGTCTTTACTGAGTGGGTAGTTACACTGTAAACGGCACATTCATTACTTACACTGGAAAAAAAAAAAAATCCTAACAAAGATCTTGAGGAACGTTAGATTGTGATCACTTGCATTTTAAGGGAGCAGAGGAAAATCAGCAACTTCTGCTTAGGCTCAGCTGAAAATATCATTCATTTTATTAAAAATCTAACAGAAACCTAATGTTTTATATACCGAGGATTTTAGACTTTGTTCCCCCCCTGCCCCTTCAAATCATTGTGGTCTCTGTGTTTCTGATTGCAGTCTCAAAATCCTCCAATGCTTGTGTTAAAATTCCAGGCATCTAGAAGGCACAAGTCCTCCTGACCTGGTGCTGTAGTTATAATGATGCATAAAATAAATCATTGCAATTACTGAGGCAGTCTCAAGCACTTAGTAGCTCAGGCAATTGCTTCTTGAAACATGACTGAACTGAAGAAAGGATCATTAGTTATTTCCCTGGAGTACTTGGATATTGTAACCCTCTCCACAGGGTTCTATTAGGGAGTTAAGACCTGGTCATTTGTTCACACATCTCATTTTATCTTTCCTTTACTCAAATGCTCTGTGACAGCTGATGAATTCCAGAGCATGTCTCTTCTTCACCCACGGCATCTCCTTACCTGTCAAAGTTCAGGTCAAATAGCAAATGACCAACAAGGTGGGAAGGAAGAGCCCAGCAATGACAAAGTAAACAGGTTTTAAGAAGTATTACTGGAAGGACTTGGGAGATAGGGTGACTTTCTGAGACATAAGGCATAAAACTAATTTCCTGAGTAAGAAGATGTTGGTTAGATGAGAGCTCAAGGTTATATACAAAAAGAGTATAAACCTGTGGAAAGCTATGTAACTTGTACAAAGCTACGAAGGTCAGGAAGGAATCAAAGTCGGAGATAAGGGACGGTAGGTCAGGATGGGGGATATGTACAATCACAGAATCATGTAGGTTGGGAAGGACCTTTAAGATCATTGAGTCCAACTGTAAACCTAACACTGTGAAGTCCACCACTAAACCATGTCCAAGCATCGCATCTATACGCCTTTTAAATACTGAGAGTTTTGATATTTCTTGGGTGACACAGGTGTTGGCAGCGTCTGAGTAGTCTGTCCTGCGCTCTCTGACAGTAATGGGATGTAGTGTGAGGAAGAACGGGATCAGAAGCAATGAGTCAGTAGACATTTGCGTCTCCAAGAGGAGCCCTTGCTGGCTGAAGAAGCCACTGTGGGCACAGTGTAATGTCAGAAGCTGGCGAGTGGCATCATGGTGTGGTGCTCTACCTCTCCCTGTAGATAACGCCGCTTCAGGTTGCTCAGGAGTTCAAGAAGGAGGAGGTATTTTGAGGGAGGAAAAAGGTAGTGATCCAAAGGAGATAGATCACTTGGGAATCTGCTGTCAATGTTGCTTCTCAAGGTGAATCAAAAGGATGTGGAAAGAGCCTTTGGGTGGGCATGACGGTGTCCGAAGAAGAGCAAGAAAAGGACAGGAGGGCTGTGCAGTCAAACTGAGGGGTGTTTGACACGTTATGGATGGGACTCGCAGAAGAGCAATGCGGTTTGGGGGTTGTTCTGGGGAGAGTTGTCTTCTTGCGAGTGGGGAGGCGGGGAGGTCATCTGAGGGAGAGGTTGGGTGTCGCTGCTGATCGTGTCAGAGTGCAGCAAGACATGCAGCAGCCTGGTTCGGGGCTGAGGCACGGGTAGATCAGATGTCCTTGTTTGGGGGATGGCCACATCCATCGGGAGCGGGGGCAGATGGCTGGATGCGGTGACAGCTCCAGCTGCCCCAGTGCAATGTGCTGCTGCACCTCTGGCAGCTCTTCACGCTGTCAGGAAGACTTATTTTGTCCTCTTCACGCTGTCAGGAAGACTTTTTTTGTCCAGTGCTGTTGTGAACGGTCTTCTGATGCCGGAGTACTAAATGAGTTTGAGAGGTCAGTTGTAAGGTTTCACGGTCTGAACTGAGGCGAATCTGAGCAAGACGTACAATGTTTGATCTTTTTTTCAGTATTTCCTCCTATGCTAACGATAGATCTGGTTAAGTCACCCCATGTAAAAATTACATTTTAAAATACTTCTATCAACTTTTTGCAGAAGAGACAGTGAAATCTGGACTATGCCGTGCTTCTGCACACATTCCTCCACAAAGGAACCGTTCTGTGTTTACACAGATAAGTGTTTACTCAAGATGCCTTGCATCTTCTTGCAGATACCATGTAATTTATCAGTTCCCATGGTAACATGCATTTTGCATTCCATAACTTGAATAAATGTTGAGATTGCCCTCGGTGTAACTAACTTACCTCCTTCCTAAAGTTGGGCACAATTGTGTTACCTAAAGAAAGAAGAAGAGAAACTGCCAGCAGTCATACCGATAAATTTTTTTTAGCACATAGCTAGTTAAGAAGCAGGTACGTGATTCTATCTAGAACAAAATAAAAGTAATGTAATATGTGATTACTTAAAATCATAAAATGGGACAAATATGAAGTGCTACTTCAAAATGTCGTGATTGGCATTGTATAATTTTTTGTAATTTTTATTGTTTGTGACACCAGTTTTCTTCAATACTGAAAATCTAATTAAATTTATCATTTTATATTATTCTTTACATAGGCATACAAAAAAGCACTTTTCTTCTTTTCCTTGTTGTATTTTTCACTAAGATTTCTTTATTTCTTGTGTGCTGTAACCTCCACTTTTGAATGAATTATTGATGACAACAGCTAGTTAATTGTTAACTCACTCTTTCTCACCTCCCTTACTCTTTTCTTTTTTACTTTTGCTAAATGTGGACAACAAACCTTGGACCAAAGCAAAAAAAAACCAAAAAAGCCACAACCCAGAAGCCTTTAATTTGCTCCCATGCATGTAAAGTTAGAAAAAAAGCATCCTGTATAGAAGCAGCCTGATTTTTCTCATTTCTTTAGTAGACTGTTCATTAACATCAGTGAGCATCTTACAAAATAAACCTGCTATTAGGTGGAAGAATTGAGTTTTGTTTTTCCTTCTAACTCCTTTTTCCTTTCTTTTTAGCAGCTTGATTGCATGCTCTATGCATTGCTGTCTACTTAGGATACATTACTGGATACATTATCAAGTCTGCGTGTGATTAGTGGCTTATCTATTTTTTGAATGATTCAGATGAATGAATTAATTAGTTAGAAAAGAATCATTAGAAAGCGTTAGTAAAAAGGCTGGTCATTTCAGGCTGTTTTGAAGGGAGTTAAAACCGTCCTCTAAACCCAAGAAAACTGTAGTTGTAGTGACTCATGGTTTTCTTGAAAGAAATTACAGTATTATATCTAACTTAGTTGAAAACAACCACCAAAACACAGAATGTACACTCTACTTTGTGACATCTACTGTCGGGCTAGGAGTTAAATTCGGTTTATTTTAAACGTTAGCTTTAGATATTTATTTTTTTCCTCCTTTACTTGGTGCTTTTTCACACTTGCTGTTTGAAGACTGTGTTAAATGTCAGTGCATTTGAAAGAGTTTAATTCTGGAGTTCCTGAGAATGAGCCTGAGCTTTATATAGTATTCTCAGTTTCAGAGTTTATCTTAAGGCTTTTGCGAGGCCAGAATCAGCTCCTGGCCTTTGCCGAGTACTCACTTGTGAAAATTCAGCTGAATCCTTCTGTGAGCACAATGCTTCAACAAAAAGATATATGCTTTACAGTGATAAATGTAATGAGCAGCTCCTCAGTTTTGTAGACAAACTTTAGCCTTCCTAGTTTGGAATTGTAGCATATAATGTGGATAGTGGATATATTTCATTTTATTTTTATTGGAGTAACGGCCCTGGCAGCATTGAGAGGTGCTGTGGACATAAGGCAAGAGGCGAAGGTTTCTCTGGTAGGTGGTAAGTAGATGTCAGTTTTTTAAAATAATATTTTACTTCACAGCAAGTATAAATTGGAG
Source organism: Microhierax caerulescens (assembly GCA_035590215.1). Classification (NCBI taxonomy): domain Eukaryota; kingdom Metazoa; phylum Chordata; class Aves; order Falconiformes; family Falconidae; genus Microhierax; species Microhierax caerulescens. The sequence goes on from JAVJGJ010000047.1 coordinate 111,335,101, forward strand.
GGAAAGGCGAAGAAAGAGATCAGCAATCTTGTCTGTCTGACTTAGAAGCTGTATGTGTCCAGCACTGGTAATTAGAGCAATATAAGGCTGGCAGTGTCATATATTTACTGCCATCTCTCTCTCATTCCTGCAGGAGACCTTATTTATCGCTATATCCGTTATAAGGGTTGTAAGGCCTTTGTACATGTGTCCTTACAAAGGTGAATATTAGTCTACATTAATAAATTAAATCCTTTAATGTCAGTGAGCTGTCTTCTGCAGTTTTCATTCTTGTGTGAAAACTGTATGGGGGCTGCCGTGGAAGCCAAGTTCCAGCCCTGCTAGACGTTAATCAGGTTGTTACCTACTTCCCCTCATATCCCAGTAATTTCTAGAATTTCACCCTTCTGACGTTAAGATTATTCTCAAGTATAACTTCTGTATATCTAGTCAACCATCTTCTGTTTTTCTTTCCCTGAGGTGTATGGTAACAGTAGTATATTTTATCAGTCCTGGGGTATCTAGGTTAACTCTGCAGCCCTTCTCAAATCCTCAGCACTCCTCCCCCTTCCCGACCGAAACGTAAGTCCTGCAGTTTTAATATTATTTCCCTCGTGCTTTTCACTGCAGATAAGGCTTGATCTGCTGCCACTGACATCACTAGAAGACACTCTTCTGTAGCTGTGGGATTGAACTGTTGCTTCATCTACATATTCTGTTCTATTCTGCTCTATAGGCAAAGGCGATACTTGCATCTGGCGTTTGAATTTTTGTCCTACAGGAAACTTTACATTCTTTGGCTGGGGGGGGGGCGGGGGGGGGGGAGAGGGGGAAGTTTGCATTCTGATTCTGGCGAAAATAATACAATTGCTAAAGTCTCTTAGGGTAAAAATAGAGATCTGATTTTCCTGCCACTTCCCTTGGGACCTGGACCTCCAGGCTTGACGAGCTCCTGGAGGGCAGGGGATGCAGAAGCCCTGCCAGCCTGGGTGGGCAGTATTGCAGGCGGTGCAGGGAGCCTGGCAGGCTGCTTTCTGTTTGAACTGATGTGTTCTGGCACTGTTTGAGTTGTAGTAAATCCACATTTTTTTCCATAGAAAAAAAAAAAGTTGCGTTGGAAAATTTCCAGCCAGCTCCACACCCCAGCATGCTAATTGCAAGGGCACTGCAAGGGACGGTTGGTACCTGCCTCTTTTGTTCTACAGTCGTGTTAATTTGCCCTGGTGTGGTGTAGGTTTTTCTACAAATACGCATGCTCCAGGCCTGCAATTCTTCCATATCCTGGTGGTTTTGAAGTAATTGCTGCCCTGCCAGCTGTGAGAGAATGATAACAATATTAATACCGTCCTCGTGTCTTTTGTCTCATTCTCCTCCTTTCCTCCCCCTTTTTCCTCTCTGCCATTGTAGGGTTACAGAGGGAACGTCTCCTAGGTTGTCCTTGCCAAGGAAGTAGCTGCCAGGCTGTCAAAATTACCTACTAAGAGCTAGGAAGAGCATGTGCTCCAAGAAAAGGAAAACCAACATACATAGCCTTCAGTTGTCTTCCAAAGACATTTTTCATTAGCTGACAAAGAGTTGTGGAGTGTTAAGGTTATGATATCATCACTTTGGTGGTTGCGACACCAGTGATGAGTTTTTTCATGTTGTTTTAGAAAGTGTGCCCTTTTCCTGTGTTGGACATAATTGCTTCCTTTCATTAAAGCCTGATCCGCAGAAGTGCACTCACCTAAAATGGTGGTATTTGGAGGTAACTGGGGGCTAGTCAGGGGTACAGACAATTTGGTCTCAATTTAGGGCAATTTTTGATACTAATCTGCAATGAAATGCCATGTGAGAGTCCTCTTCTCTCACTCCTTTTGTCTTTCTTGAGCTACATAGATTTTTTTTTCATGGTTTTTTAAGTCGCCTGCACAATGAAGCCGCAACCTCACCTGCGGTGGGACCACTGCTTGGGAACATCGTGAGGCTGAGCTTTATTTTTTTTGCCCTAGGACCTAACCACAGCTTTTCTGCTCACATAAGGACTTGCATTTAGCAGTGCCCTATTCCCATGAGCAGTTTCTTTCTTCTTAGTAATAGGGAAAGCAGAAATAATCCTACTCTCAGCAGTTTTGGGATTACAGGCAAAAATTGAGTTCCTTGATGTATGACTGTGTAGGGATATTAATCTTTTCCCTGATGCCTGTTGTCTGTCATCTCTGTCTTACCAGCACTGTCCTTTTGACCCCTCTACAAGGGTAACTTGTTATTAACGTTGCCTTTGCTGCAGATACTCAGTATGCAGATGACAGCACCAACAATTTTTCTAAAAGGGCTTGTTCTGTGCATTATCAGATGCAATATTCAAAATTGGCTTCAGCAACAAAGGATTTTGATTTTTTTTCTGTGATGTAGCTCATGCTTGTTTTATCACCATTTGCAAAGTTGATAAATTCAGAGGTGGTTGTGCTGAGCCAAATATCGGCTTTTTGTTGTTCATCTCTGAGACCACCGGGAAGTTTTGGTATGATCCCTGGGTGCCCTTTACTGGGGAACATGGTGGTCAAATAATTTAAAGCATTTTATGTTTTGTCATTGGTGGATTTCTGTTTCTCTCAGTATACAGTGAATTAGTGCATGTTTATGAAAGTAGATTTAACAACTGCAGAGGGAAATAAAAATATTAGAGTACAAAGAAGAACCTGAGAAAAGTTCATTGGATGAGAAAAATAATAAAATGTAATATGGATATGCTATGAGCTGTATTTTATAGTGATATAAAATAACACAGCCTTATGTAAGAATTTTCTTGATTCTTATTAATTGTGATATGAAAAGCTGCTGTTGATGTTCCTGCAGTCCTGTAAGGTAATTTTTCCCTTGAAATCTGGAAAAAGTGGTTATCATGCAACTGACTACAAGGTAGGCAGTTCCACTGAAAATGTTTTGTGCTGTGGTATTTTAAATAGAGGTAGAGTACTAGCTCATATTTGGTTTTGTCTTTCTAGAATAAAAAGAGAGTAGCCACCGCAGAAAAAATACCAGTCTCCTCCTTGTATAGCTGGGTTAAACTGTGCTGGTGACTTTGAAATGTTTTTCTCCTGCTGTAGTTGAAAGAGAATCAAACCTCTTAATGCAGATTTTGGTCTCTCTCAAAACTCTGTGAAATACCGCAACATATTCTGAGATGGATTATCCACAGAGATCAGATATGTTGTCATCCATCTCCACTTTAATTGTGATGCATTTTCATTTTTAGAAAATAAAGAGGAATAGCCTGTAAAGAATAGAGTCATTTTTGTACATCTGTTTGTGCTTTGGTGATTTTAAATCTAATTCTGCAGTTTCCACAATAACAGATTCCAGGGGAAAACAGTGAAGTGTAAGCAGGCAATCATCTTTAGTCTTTGATAGATGCTGTCTGAAAGAATGTCTCTTACAGAAGGAGCTGTTAATAGAATGTTGGTGTGTGTGTGTGTTGTACTTTCTTTCATGTCTGTGATATAAATATGTTTGTATTTTATAGCCAGAACTCATCTCATTGTCTACTACCTAGCACTGGCAAATGCCTCACGTTGTAAGACTTCATTTTCCATTGCTTCTAAGAGTTGTTGCATCTTATCTGGTTATTCTGAAATAATGTCTGCCTCAGTCTATTTAAATTTTTAATGAAAAATGCAGTCAACATGTTTCAGAAGCTGCTAAGAGTAAGGTTAGGGGTAAATACTGTTTTGCTTTGTTGAAAAAAAAATCTGGCAGTAGTTCTCTGAAAAGCTCTTTTCCTCTTACACTTCTGAAGTGGGATCTGAAATCCCTTTGGGGAATAGTCTTTGGTTTTTTACCATCTTCATAAGTATCTGCTCAAGTCTGGCCCAAGTTAGAGCCAAAAAGTGCAGTGTGTACATGCTGTGTAAAGAGCTTCTAGAGCTTTGCAGGTTAATATTTGAAGGCTCAGTAAGCTCTGAGCATGCTTCAGCCTGAGCTGTGAAGGGTTTCTTTTACAGCTGTAGCTCTCTGCTCTTATGGCCAGCATCTGCTTGTAGGATGTAATGAGCCTGGACAGAGCTCTGAGCTAAAGCAGCTCTAACTGTAACTTTTGCTGTGCTCAAGCTAGTTCTCAGTGAGCAGGTTTGGGTTTGGGGACCTCAGTATCACACTGTGGAGGCAGGTGCTTCCAGCCTTTGCAGTGGGTACAGCAGGGTCCCAACAGACAAGCGCCTTTTGTCTCAGCTTGGACCCGGTCCCAGAGCAAGACCTCAGCATGTGCTGAACAAGGCAAGAGCTGTAAGGATGGAGCAGGGCATAGTCAAGAAAAAAAAAAAAAAAAGAAAAGTTTTATTATGTTTTATTCAAAGAATCTAAATTAAAGAATACTAGTCAGTGTTTCCCAGTTTTCGGACTCTACCTTTCTGTCTTAATCATGTTCTTGTAATTCTTGTTTTGCATGGGTAATATGCACCAGGAACTGATTATAACATCAAAGCAAAGAAATACCTCCCCAGGAAAACAATCAGCCTTCTGAAATCAGGATCTTGTCATTTTGTGGCTTTTGTCCTGTTCTGTCACCTATTTGAGTACTTCCCTGCACTGCAGCGGAAGCCTCTCTACACTTGTGCTTCTGAGCCCATTTCCAGCCTCCACTCTTGTATTTCACAGCTTTTACATGGAAGTATTTCCATGTGCGCAGGGAAGCTCCATGGATTCATTGAGGGGAGTGGTCTCTTTCTGAGAACACAAAGAGCCCCAGGAATCCTTTGTGTATGCCTTTTCCTGTACCTCTCAAGGCCATGCCCTGGCATCAGCATCAAAAGACATAGCAGCAGAAGTGATGAGCATTATCTGATAGCGTTGAGTCAGTTTTACAAAATTGTGCTATGGAAACAAAATGTTCCTGCCATCTGTGACTCCTAGAGGAGGCAATTTCTTTGTTATTTAATGTGATTTTGAAGCAGATAGCCTGTGTAAAGTTTGCTTTGTAGCATGTTGCCCAAAGAAGATTGTCTTTGCCTTTGCTAGGTTGTTTGGCAGCAGGAAAATCTGTCTGCAGACTGGAATTTTCTATGCTCCATTAAGTTTATAGTGCTTATAGGTTATCCCTTAATTGCTGTATTACTCCTTTACCCACTGAAACCAGCAATGTGGGAGTCTCTTCTGGATCTGGGGTTTGCTGGGGTAGTTCTGGGTCTGGTCCCTTTTTTAAAAAAAGCATGTGGAGAGATGCTGGAGACAGGCTTCCTCAGGTACATCAGTAGCAAAAGGATGACTAGGGAAAATGTGGGCCTGCTGCTGAATGAGGGGGGTGCCTGGTGACAAAGGACACAGAGAAGGCGGTGTTACTGAATGCCTTTGCTCCCAAGGCCGCTCCTCAGGAATCCCAGATGCTGGAGGCAAGAAAGTCTGGAGACAGGAAGACTTTCCCTTGGTCGAGGAGGGTCGGGTTAGAGATCGTTTAGGCAAACCTGACAGCCACAAACCCACGGGCCCTGCTGGCATCACCCCGAGCACTGAGAAAGCTGGCAGATGGTACTGCTAAGCCACTGCCCGTCGTCTTTGAGTGGTCAAGGAGAACAGGAGGGGTGTCTGGGAACTGGAGGAAAGCCAATGTCACGCCAGTCTTCAGAAAGGGCAAGGACCCAGAAAACTACGGGCTGGTCAGCCTCACCTCCATCCCTGGAAAGGTGATGGAACAGCTCATCCTGGAGGTCAGCTCCAAGC
>JAVJGJ010000047.1:111346454-111371755 GCA_035590215.1 Microhierax caerulescens
ATCCCCCGCGGCCAGGCTGTCGGCGCGGGGCCGGCCGTACCTGCCGCGCACTCCAGCCCCCTGTGTAACGACCCCTTGTGCCACCGCCCGGCACTCTGGCACATCTCCGGTGTCATAAGCACGGCTTATAAATTCCCCCATAACCCGGGGCACGGCGTGTAGCCTGGTGCTGTACTTGGGTGTCTTGGACGGACATTGTAGTTTGTTCCAGCCTAAAGCAATTATTCTATTGATCGGGCCGCTTGACGTGCAGTTTAATTTTCAGCTGGATCTCTTGGCTGCATGCACAGCTTGCTGTCACCGAGAGCTCCTGGGGCAGTTGATCAGAAGTGCCTGCGACCTGCGATTCATAGACGGTTTGACTGAAAGCCGCCAGGCTGGTGAGACTTTCGGAGGTCCCGAACCCCGAAGAGCCGAGGAAGGCAGCTGGCTGTAAATGGAGCTGTGCATTTGATCGTTCCCAGTAGGGTTAAAACGCATACTCCTGCTGCCTCTCTATCTCTTTCTCTACAAATGAGATTACTGAGAATAAACACACGTTAATCCTTTTAAGTGACTGAAAATAGAAATAACATCTGCAATTCCCAGAGGAATGTCAGGATTGGGTTCTCGAGACAAGTCATTAGTTTAATGTGGGACAATAGGCATATTCCTAGCCCTGATGTGTGAATGCCCCGAAGAAACGTATAGAGTGTCTCCTGGTGATATTATTACGGTATTCCTAGTGCTGCTTTTGTCTGCCTAGGCATTAATATTTAGTGCAGAGAGAGGCTGCGATTGTTTTCCTTCAGCAGACTAGTTCTGGGTGTAATTTACTCTTAGGCAGTGTGGTAAGGGTCCTTCCTTGGCCCTTTAGGTCAAATGTTGGATCCAGAGTAAGTTTCCCCTTTAATGTTTATCAATATGCAGATTAAGGAGCATTAGCTGTCTGCCTTTATAATCTGCTTAATTATTTTTTTAAGATCACGATCTTGCTGGAAAGCAATGAAATTTTTACTAGCGAGATGCATTGTATTTTAGTGTTAGTAAATACAAAGCACTCCTTACCTACAGCATTAGATGCTGTATACATCTCACGTGTTCTACCTTTTCTTTCATTCTTCTTTGCGCTCTCTCCCTCCCATCTCCGGGAGGCTGTTCGTAAGCCTGTTCTTATTGTTACACAGAGGGGCTGGTAAACTGCCCTCAAAACAAATGCTAAACCACTACTTGACTGGTTGTTAACAGATGGCGATGTATTTATTTAAAGGTTGATTGGCTTCCCCTCACCTCTTCTGCCTTATCCTAACTCCTTTTAGAAAGAAACAATTAGCTCTGCCCTGTAGCCAAGGTTAACCTGATCCGGGGGAACAGAACAAAGTAGCTGTGGCTTCAGTTTTTTTGCCATCACAAAAGAAGCGTGCCCAGTGGCCCTCCAAGGGTAGTTCCTCACGTACTGTTTTCTTCTGACTTTATTAATCGGATGATATAGAACTTTGTCGAAATAAAAGACTTTGGGAGTTATGTTGCCCAGTGGTTTATGTGGCAGATGCCCCTGTAATGGTTTTTATCGCTCCGTTTTGCAGACTCGGTGGTATTTGACGTGAGGATGTATGGCATATCGGCTGTCCATATGTACATCTTTGTGTGTGTACCTGAAGGCATCCTGCTGTTTGTGTGCTTGGATTTGCTCTTCTTTGTATTTTTTGTAGTTCCAGTCTGGCCAGTCTCAGAGGACAGTCACATTGCAAGAGTCCCGCAGGCTTGTGTTTTAGCAGGCATAGATTTGTGGAACATAAAAGGGCGATGTTGTACCCAGCTGCTGCTCCTGCTGTCAGTTTGCCAGTTACAGGATGACTTCCTTGGCCTCCTTCTTTCCCTGCAGCCCCCAACCCAGATTGCTTATTTGTGTCTGTAAAGAACATGAGAAAGAGCTGTTTTTACATATGCTGGTGCATAGGGGACTGTTGTTCTGTTTGACCCTTTGCACTGCTTCCCAAGAACGGATGCTCTGCATGTTTTCATTCCTAGCCTTTGTATAACAAATCATAACCACAACCCTCTGTGGTCATTAAAAGAAATAATAAAAAAATCCACTATCTCCTGAGGCTAGCATGGTCACGGAGCACCGCTTTTTATAAACACTGACGTGGCTGAATGATGCTCCATGTATTGCTCCATTTTTTAGCCCAAGTCAGCAGGTACTGCTTGTAGCTGGGTGAGTAAAGGGAAGCTTTGGGGCTGGTCTGGAATAAATTTAGCTGGGCTCCAGTCCAGGCCTCAAGGCTCCCTTCAGCTGCTGCTAAACCTGTAGCAAGATACCTTAAGCAGTCTGCTGTGGCATCCTCTGCTGTAATAAACGGGTGGGGACCTGACCTGAAGAGTCGTCCCATTGTCTGACGTGGCTCATCCTCAGAGCAAATGAGGATGCTGAAGAGGGTGCTGCGGTGTGTGCAGCTGGACTCATCTATTGCTCACATGCTTCTGTAGGCAAGGACGTCTTGAAAGCCTGAGGTTTGCAAGACTCTTTAAGCTTAATGTACTTAGTAACTGTTTAATGACTGAGGGTCTTTTGTAATGCCAGGGATCGTATGTGAGTTCTTGTGGCATCATCTTGAATTTGGGCTTGCCAGTGACAAAGATTTGCCAGGCTTCCATCTGAAAGGGGGAAAGTTTTCATCTTGCTGACTTACTGTTGCCTGTAATGTACCAACCCCCGAGAAGACTGTTCTTGTTTCCCACCATGACATGGATGGAAATTTCAGATTTCTGTGGCGAACAACTTCTCTGAGTCATCTCCAAGGTTGTTGGGATCACTGGGGGGGGGGATGTCTGCCAAGGGTGTACTTCAGAGGACAGTTTGAAGTTTTAGGAACTGGACAGTGAGACACTTTGAATATGTCAATATCCAGGCAGAAAATGCAAGGCGTGCTTCCTGGGCTAATCCTCATCAAGGATGGGGATTTGAACAAGTAATCTCCAAGAGGCCAAATCTTAGCCTCTCAGGATCAATAATCCTTTCCCACTGACTACACCATTTCTTTCAGAATTGTCATCCTTTTCTGCAAAACCTTTTATTTCTTGAGCATTACCAGCATTTACTTCTCTGGATGTTATCCTGATCTAGTCGTTGAAATATCCTCTGACTGGTGGTCTCTATTCAAACGTGCCATCTGGCCTTGTGGTGGTTACATTCAACATCTGGCAGTCTCTGGAATGACACAGTGATCATGACATCCACTGCTACTTCTCCAGGCCTGCCTGGATGCCCCACACCATTTCCTTCTGGCCACTGGGCCACCGCTCTCAGGCAGCTTAAGCACAGAATGTTGCCGAAGCAGAACATCATCTTCCTCATCGCATCTGATGACACTACCTGTCTTTCACCTTCCTACTGTGGGATTCGTTTTAGGGAATGAGTAGAGAGAAGAAGAGATTGGTTTGTGAAGGTCTTTGAGAGCAAGCAGCAGTGGGAAGTGGAGATCTGGAGAAAGAACGTGAATAAGGAATGGTATGTCTGGAGGAACTTGGTGGTGTGGGTCTTAACTGATGTATGTTTTAGTGAGCTGGGTGAAAGGGATTGTGGCTAGGGGGGAGGCATCATGCTTTTGTTAGGCTATCACGGAAGTTAGTATGACAAAAGATGGCCTGGAGACGTGTTAATGGGACAGAAAAAGAGGACAAATATTCCCTGATTAGATAAAACAGATGCAGAAGGGTGTAAGTATGGTGTGGGTTTCTTTAGGAATAGGAAAAGAAAGGAGTAATGACCTTTGTACCATGCTATGTCACCTTACCTGGGACTGTGCATGATCCTTGGATTAGTGGGAACTGTGCCCTGACACACAGGAGCAGTTTTCGCTTTGGGATCCCAACACAGCGTCTAGGTGGGGCCTTCAGACCATGTCAGTTTGTCCTGGAAGTGCTGTGTACTAACTAAGGGTTGCTTTTATTTAATCCATCCTGTTTCTACACTTGCACCAGTGACACTGCTTTGATGTTGGGTAAGGGCAGTCTCTGCGGAATTAACTGTATGTGACTTTTTGAGGAGAACAGCGCTGTCTTGCATGAGCTGATCGTAGTCAGCAGCTAAACGATGTTGCAAAAAAGGAATACGGCTCCTCCTTTCTAGGTGTTGTTGTCTTTTGTTTAATAACCCAAGAAAAAAAATCTGATTGCTTTTTGATATTTTCTGTTGGTGTCTTGGCTATAAAGGATGTTGTTAGGACTTTTGCTCACTGCGCTTTATTATTGGTGAATAAAAGGCGTTAAAAAACTTAGTCCTGTGACTGCCATACAATGAACGTAAGCGGAGCTGAGGCACGTGGACTGAATATTTGCCCAGCGCTTTGTGATCCTATCTTCCAGCTCTTAGGATGGAGACAATAAATGTCTGCTAGCCTTTCCTCTTACTCGTCCTTTATAATGAAATGTTAGCTGTCGTCATTTTGAGGGATTTTGTAAACTTTTCCCCAAAGTCTTAGGAAAGCTTGGTGAACTGAGCGGGCTAAACACATATTACTGCCATGCCCACAGGAGAGGCAAAAGAGTTTAGAAAAGCTAAAATAGTCATTAGTCTCAGTATTCAGTGTGAGAGAACCTGGGGAGGTTCTTGCACAGGACCGTTGCTTCATGCGGCATGAGTCTTAAGCTGTCTCCAGTTGGAGGGTCAGTAGAAGTAGGTTTAGAATAAATCAATAAAATGAATAGTAGCAAATCACCAGGATCAGATGTTACTCCCCAAAGACTTCTAAAGGAACTCAGATATGAAATTGCTGAACTCCTAACAGTGCTGTGTAATCTATCATATAAATCAGCTGGAGTGACAGAGGAAGGGGGGAAATGTGATGCCAATTAAAAGAAATTGTTCTATTTGGGGAACATCTAAGCAATAAGGTATCATTTTACCGATACATTATTCCAGCATAAACTGATGTTGTAGTCAAAAGTAGCAGTTCAGCCTTTCGCAGCCACTTATTCCTGCCTCTGTACTGGTCCCTCTGTGTCCACATACAGCCTGTCATGTGATTCTGTAGCAGGCTCAAGTAGGGAGCTAGTCCTAGTTGATACTAACCTAGGAAATACTAAATTATTAAGATGGAGTGGTCTCCTGACCCACTTTGTCAGTGGCACAAAGTTTGCCGGTGACACAGGGACAGGGTGGCAAGGAGTAGGAGATGTGCAGGTGAGGACAACAGGAGAGAAGGACCTTCAGCAGCTGGACTTATTGCAGGAGTTTGATTAGATGCAAAACTGCAGCATAAAATTATGACTTTGTGCTGGGAAATTGAGTGGCAGTACAGTAAATGCAGAAGGAAAAAATGCGTGCAAAAATACTGCAGTGAGGGAAGGGATTTTTTGTCTTTTTCAGAGGTAAGTCAGATCTTGCGTGTCCTTTAGAGCTGTTAAAGATTTGAGGGAGTATGAGGGTTTATATCGTCTGGTCTGCCCATATCTTGTATTTGTACTTCCAGAATGCTTTTGATAAAGTCCCTTGCTAGAAATCCATAAAGAAATTTCACTTTTCAAAGAAAGGCACTTTTCAGGACTGGTGATGACTTAAAAGAGAGAAAATGAAAGGTAAGAGTAAATTGTGTCAGTGTTTAAAATGAAAAGGAGTCACCACTGAAGACTGGGTGCTGCTGAGTGTGGGGTGACAGCTGAGGTAACAGCATGTGCTGATCATACTAAATGGTTGAGGGTCTCATGATAAATGAAGCCATGGTTTTTCAGCATCGGTGACCATTGAAGATGATGGTCTTGTATACTCCATTATCCCCACCTATGACTGCCTGTTCGAGCTGTCGTGTTGCCTTGTCATCGTACTGACAAACTTTGCTTAGGTGTCTCTGCAAGGTGAGTTAGATCAGGAAACTGATCCAACTCAAAAATAGCCTCATGAAATAGTAAGAATGGGGCGGTGTAGGACTGGGAAAATAAGTTGGGAGTTGGCCCCCTCAAAGCAGCCCTGTAGCTGAAGAAAGATGAAAGGAATAAAAATCTGTGTGACCGCGTGATAAAATTGCAGATGAGATCTGAGTTTGAAAAATGCAGAGTAATGTGTTTTCCAACATGGAGAAAAGGAAATCCTTATTATACATATTCAGCAGAGGTGCTGAATCGGCTAATATGCAGAAAATAGATCTTTGGAGATAGTGTGGATAGTTCTTGGAAAGTTTTGATCAGCATTAATCGAAAAGTCAAATGGTATTTGGGACAATTAGGGAAGAAGACAAGCAAGAACCATAGTTACAACCATTGTGTAACTGTGCAGTATGGTGTGTATAATATGGTTCCTTCTCTCCCTGCTCAGAAAAGTTGTAAATGAACTAAAGAAAGCATAAAAACAACAGCAAGAGTGATTGGAAGTATAGATGAAATACATCTAAGAATACATAGTCTAGGTCTGGTCATCACAGAAAAGCAGAATCTGTAAAGGAGGCATATGGTGACCTACGAGACTATGAATTGAGTGGGGAAGGTGGGTATAGAGAGATAATTCATTGTTTCTCATAATGTGGGAAGTGTTTTGTAACAGTGAAATTACTGGGTTTATAACTTATGAAGAGCAAAACTGAGAAACTCATTGTTGTGAGGATTTTGTGGAAGCTGAAGACTGGAAGGCTTTAAAACCAAATCAGGCAAAATCATGGCAGAAACTCTGTGGCTGCGGTGTTGTCGAGACAACTTCCCGTTTGGAAAGTGTGCTGCACCCTGGAAGCTAGGAGGCTGCATCAGAGAAAGATAACTCTGCATTTGTCTTTTTCTTAGTTTTTTTTTCTTGCTCTGGGTATCCTGTGTTGGCCCCTGTCAAAGACCTGGTTCTGTTTCATGGGGACCTTTGATCTGACGCAGTGGATCGCATGCAGCACATTGCAGTTTGGGTGTGTGATTAATCAGGTTGTAGTAAGAGACTAGTTCCTTCAGGTAGGACAACTGAGCAAGTTATCAGTTGGCAGCAGAGAATTAACCGTTTTCTGCTGAATGGCTTTGCAAATGGCATGGTGTGGTGGGGAGCTGGGACAGGAGATGCAGAAGCCCTGGGGATGGCATGAGGTTGGGACCAAGGCTGGTGGCAGTGACACTGGCTTCTACCCAAATGGGAAGATCTGACATCCTCCAGTTGTCCTCCAGTTGATTGCCCCATAGCCCTTTCTCTGCTTTGCTTGGTTTGACCTTGTGCCAAGCAGGTCTAAGTATCTTAGTAGGAAGCTATTTCTTTTTTTCCTTTGGTAGAATTATTTTCAGCCGTGCTAGTGAGATGAACCAGCTTGCGGAAGGAGAGCCGTGTTTGGGATTCACTACAGACAGTGTGGCACACGCTGCCATCCCTAAGCTAATGGGAACTGCCAGTGAGGGGAACGTGTCTGTGCCATCTCCTGGCAGGAGCTCAGACAGTTATTTCTGGGAAATGAGGACTTGAAGCCTGAAAAAGTTGAGTTGTTTTTTTTTGCTGTCAGGCACTAAAGCTTGTCTGGGGCAAACTTTTGGAAAGGTGGAGTCCAGGAATGCCGCTCCTGGATTGTCTCACCGTGATATCCAGTGCCTGAGGAGCTAGAGGCAGCATGGGGAACGACGATCAGCCTTAGTGATCGGAGCTGTCTTCGTGGTCAGGACTCTCTCTGTAGACACTGATGGTAATTTTTTCAGTTCATCACCACAAATACTTTTCATAGTGTAAACACACCCTAGCAAAGTAGACTCTTTCAAGGAGGGAAAGAAACTGAGGTAGCCATCAGACAAACATGTGGTTTTAACGTGCCCAGAAGCACTGAGGAACCTTTAAGTACCAGGGCACCTTTGAGCACCTTGGGCACCTAAATACATCTTTTTGTACCCTGTGCAAGAATAGCTCGAGGCAGTGGTTTAACGTGTTTTGTGTTTGAGTCAAATTTGCAGAGGGAAAAGTTACCCATTATATATGATAGTCAATTAAATCATAGTATTCTTAGTTGCTCGGTTTTTTCTCTGTAATTCTGTGGTGCATTATAGCTAGTTGTCACCTTTTGCTGTGTGAGACAGTGATAAGGAGCCGTCATGAAAACCTAGTGTGAAACTTTATTATGATGTGCGTTGTAGACAATATGAGGGGGTTTGATGATCTTAGTGGTTTAAACAGGAAGAAATTGGGAAGTGTAGGTCTAACAGGACAGCTTTTTTTAGGGGTGAAGATCGATAATTTTCTTCAGTTAGTAAAAAAGGCTTTTAATTTTATTTTGGTTTTAAAGTTGTAAAAGGCAGAATGTATTAATTTGTTGTACTGCAAAATAAGCTTGGGTGATACAAACATTTTGATGAGGCACCTGGAAGAGAAGTTGTTTTGACACAGTGAATTTGGTACGGTTTCTGGAAAGCTAATGTGACCCTAAAGAATTTTAATCAGTTATTTGTGAAATCACTTTTGCCCTAATGACATTGGAAGTCTAGGTGATACAAATTACCAAACCAATGGAGTAAGTATTTCAGATGTATGAAAGGCTACATGGATATATATATATATATATATATATATAACAGGTGCATTAAGTAGCTCAGATTATAGAGGTGTGTTGTGTTTCTCTATTTGAGGAATATTTCCGTAGAACTCTTTTCAGAATGGTACTTTTGATAATTCACGATTGTTTGGTGGTGTTAAGCCAAGAAGTGAGTATGGAATGGATAAAAAATACTTGCAAGGTTTTATTTCATAAAAATGCTTGTATTTTAGTGATAAAAAGGATAGCAGAGGTTGCCTCTTAGTTTTTGCCTTTTCTGCCCGAGTCCTTTTCTAATTGCTTGAGTGTGGTCAGTGTCAAATATAGTAGAAATAACTAGTGTTCTGAAGTCGGAAGGCTTGGGACTGAGGGCTGTAAAGGCAAAAAGGAAAACTGAGTCACTGCACAGTGGCGATGCCACGGAGATCTCTCACGACAAGGGCGATGTCGCCTTAGATGTGTGCCAGCCACTTGGGCTGATTCCCTGTCTGGCTACATCGGAGGCCGGGTCAGTTCCAGCTGCAGGTCTGGAGAGAAGGAGCTTTTCCTTCTGCTGCACCTGATGTCGTACTGGTTCTAGTAAGCCGTAAGAACATCAAAGGCAAAGGGAGTCAGCATCAGCTTGGCAACAAGTCATGGCCAAATTCTGAAATGAGTCTGACCTGTGGGGACTTGCTGACTTCTCTCTGCTGGAGGTCCGTGCCTCTGCAGGGATCAAACCGCCAAGTGTGGTGTCTGAAAGGAGAAGACAACTGTTAACTGGGAAGGTGACACAACTTTCTAGACCCTCCCAGCCCCCAGATACAGCCCTGTCTTCCCAAAATGTGGCTCATTAAGCCGACTGATTACAAAGCATACCCAGTTATCTCAAAGCTGCTGTTCCTAGCAGAGGAAAAGCGGGACCTGATTTGTAAGAGAGCAGCAGAATAGCAGCAGATGGTGTGTGGGTTGGCAGGTCAGTTAACTGTGAGGGTAGGAGCTGGGAATACCAAACTGAAATACCCGTATTGCTCCTTCTTGTGAAGTGTCTGCACGTCCTGTTCCTTCAGTGGGAGCAACAGACCATGCAGTCCTTCAGGAACCCCAACCATGAACCCTTTACCACCCCCCACCCCCCCCTTTTCCTGGGTATTTCCTCATTCTCACCACTTAACGTTGTTTTCCTTTCCTTCCTTCTTAAGGCTTTTTACTATTGAATCCTGACCTGCAGACTGTCAAAAAACTGGACACTATCTTCAGTATTCTCTTTTTGTGTCCTTCCACAACACAGAGATTCAACACCTTCTGGCATAAATAGGGGTCTTTGTCCGTTAATGACTGCTGTGTTGCTATCAGCACTTGCGGAAGCTTGTTTTCAGAATACAGCAATGCACTCCTTCCCAAGAGCAGGCTGTCTTTAATGTTATAAAACTCTGAGATGGTGCTCTGAAATTTAGAGTTTTTTGGAAGTTTTTCCCGAGCGGTGGAATTTTTTTGTAAGAATGCTGAAAACATAAAACTGTATCTTGACATACTTGCTGCATCTTTGAGTCCAAGAATACAGTTCATGCACTGTCTTCAGGGTTTGAATTCCAGTGTTCCAGTGCTCAAAGTTGCTATAATACAATGATTTTCTTGTGAGATTAACATTTTCTGAGGAATATAAAGAACATGTTCATTCGCTGCCCACAGGGTGGAAGGATGGATTCACTGAAGACCTGTGCTTTGAGGTTTTGTATTAACAATCTGAAAGAAATCTGTTCTTCAAAGCTGCTTTTTTTCCCCTTGTGAACTAAATTTACTCTCATGCTGTTAATTCCTTCTTCCCCTGCAATCCTTCTTAACATGCCCTGAGTTCAAACAGTTTCATGGTATTATGGAAGTAGCAGCTTCAGTCTTTTTGTAAGCAGGAGTGGGACTGGTTTTGGCTATAGCCAAACTACAATTATTGTTACTTTACTAAGCTCCCTGTCATGCTGCCTGTTACTACCATTAGGTGATGCTTTGTTGTGTAGTATGCTGATGCAGCTGTTTTCTTTCCCACGTTACCACTTTCTGTAAACCCCTGTGCTCAGAAGAGACGCAGGGAAATGAAGAACAAAAAGCCACAGCCCAAGACTGATTTGTGAACCATTAGTTGAAACAGATTTATGCCTATTTCCTGATAGTAGTGCCTGATGAGGCTTTCTGTGGGATTTGAAGACCTCCCTTAACAGCTGTGAACCCTGAGCTGCATTACAGCACCACATACCTCTGCTTGCTGTGTAGCTGAATAAACACAGTTGCTTGAGAAAGCCTGTCTGTGGCATTGGCAAACTGGTGCCAGTACACTCTGGCTTATCGAGTGCAGTGGAGCTTGGCTCTGCCTTGCCCTAACGCTGGCTGCTGCCTTCTCTGCCATGTCCAAGGGAAAAAAGAGGGGAAGGAACAGCTGCGACAGCAGCTACTGAAGGGCTGGTTTGCTCTGTGCTGGGTGAGGTTGGCACAGGATTCTGCTGGGGCTTGTATTATTTTGCTAGGTTTTCATTTTAGTGGGCAAGTGAGAAGATCGGCTGTTGGATGTCGGAATAGGTGGTTGTAGTAGGAACGCTTTTGGGAGCATGGAGGGGCCTGGCTAAAAGGGAGAGAGTGAAGCAGAATGTGCTTGGCATTAATTCAGAAGCTTTGTGCATTAACTGCAGTTGGTAAGCTTGTAATGCAGGCTTTAAATTGCTGTTGCTTTTTTAGAAGGAAAAGCTTGGTCCAGTTTGGTATCACTTGGGGTATATAACACCTTTCAGGAGAGTCTATGAGGTTGGCATTGGAGACAAGCCTGCTTGTTTTTTTAAAGTTGATTTTGATCATTTCAGACATTGAAATAAGAGTAGAATTACATTACTCTGACAGCCAAAGGTTTCTTGTGAGATGTCAGTTACCCTCATGGAGTATAGCCGATTCCGGCAGAAAGCTTTTCAATATAGCATCAGTTTACTGCAATAAAGTAAATTGCTTGTCCCGTATTTTAGACAAGGTGAAAAATACCAGTGTGAGTTGTAGCTGTAGCAGCAGCTCGTATCACCATCTCCTGAGCCAGGCTGAGATCATGAGATGAACCTCGTCTCCGTTCAGAGACACTTGTGAGATCCTTCCGGAACCAAATCAGCACTCTCTCTGAAGTGAAAATGTGATGGCTTGTTTTCAAGGACACTGAGTGCAAAAACATTCTGGTGTGGGAGAACAGGGAAAATAGATCAATGTAAATAAAGTGGCAATGTTGATGGATCTAATTTTGATGGAAGCTAATAAAAAAACCCCACAAACCTTAGGATTTCTTGTGACAGCATTTGGGATGAATTATGGTTTTATTCCTTTGCTTGAACTTCAGTTTTGATGGAGGTATAAATTGCCAGAATCAGGGATGTAATCATGGAGAAATCATGCTGTCTGACCTGGGACTGCTAGAGGCCTTTATACCTCACCTATTGCTTTTCAATTTCTTTCCTTTTTTTTTTTTTTCTGTACCCTGCATCCCCCTCCTTCCATTATACCCCCCCTCCTCTCCTCCTTCCCAGAAGGCTCTACTGATTCCCAGGCAGCCTTTCTTTAACCCTCCCCACCCCCATTTCTTAGGGTGTAGGACTGATTGACCTCTCTTTAGGAACCAGCGCAGATAAAAAAAAAGCAGAAAGCCAGATACTGGTTTTGTTTTTTCCCAGTCGTGAATTCAGAGCCCTGGCATCAATACAATAATGAAACCCTTGTTGGTTTTCAGCCCCTGCCCCGATAGGAGCCTTGTCCGTGGGATTTTGTTCCTTGTTACTGTTAGTACATCATAGGGTGTACACAGCCACAAGCTCGAAGCAAACCAACAACAGTGAAAAACAACCACAAACAAACAGCATTTGTCAGATCCCGCTGGTCAGGGCTTTTCATTCAAAGTCTTAAAGCCGCAGTGGGTGTGCAGCATTGCTCCAAAGCACGAAAACCACCCATAATGGGCAAATGCAAGCATGTTCCCTAATGAGGTGAGTACAGCTGCTCCTCTTGCTGTTGCGTGGCCCTCTGTAGCGGTAACTCTGCAATGGGAAGGTGGCACGTACCAGGATGGACATTTTCCAGCAAGCAAGTGGCAGGGAGGTAGCAACTGGCTGATGCAGCAATTCAGCACCCACACATGCACTCCGCTCCACAGGAGGTGAGATCCCCCCTCAGCTGCACGTTCAGCTGCACGGGCACGAGCAGGGAGGCTGCACAGGGACGGCTGAGCAATTCCTAAGATGGGGAAACAGACACACACCTGGACCCAGCCTGGAGCCCAACCTGACTGCGAGGAAACAGCCCTGCCCACGCTGCGGGCTTCCCCCTGGAAGCCAGAGAAGTGAGGTCCCCCTTAGCAGGGTCTGGAGGGCAGGGGGGTGCTGTCTGCGCCCTCCGTGCCCTCCCTGTGCCAGCGGGGTAGGGCTCTTGGGCCACGTGCAGCTCGCAAACACTTTGAAGACAGAGTCTGTGCTGCCAGCGCGTGCTCTGCCCGGCGGGGCTGCTTGGTGGGGAGCGAGCTCTTCCCCAGGGCACTGTGAGACCTGGGGGAGCCACTGCCACCGTGGGGTCCCCCTGGACCCGTGAGGTTCTCTGTGGGCAGAAAGCCCAAAGCACACACGTGGAGATCTGGGATGTGTCAGTCGGGAAACCTGGGCACGTTGGGCAAGTGAAGTCGAAACCTGCAGGCAGGGGAGGGTCTCTGCCAGCTGAAGCTGCGTTTCTTCCATGTGTTCGTTCCCTGGACCTTCAGTACTCTCCCAAATATTTCTCTTCCGTTGCAAAGCATCGGGATAGCATTTTCCTGAGACCTGTCCTGGTGCGGTTGAGGCACCACTGGGTTGAGGCAAATTTTGTTGCAGTCTCCAGCACGGTGGCCCATCTCTCTAGGCAAAAGTTTCAAGACATGTTGTGGGTTGCTTTTGCAGCTTACGTAAAGTATCTTGAACAGCTTTTTTTATGTGATGTGTGCATACAGATTATCAGATTCTCATTGATCTCCCTGCTTGGGTGAGGGGTTTGACATGCAGATGGGCCAATAAGGCATTTGATTTGACATCTCGGTTTAAAGGACTGGAAATTTGTTCAGGGAATCAAAGTTAGTAAGAAGCAATTTGGGCAGTTACAACTGTGTTCTTGATTACAAAGAATGGTGAATCTTTAATAACAGTTTTCTAAAGTGTCTGAAAAAAACACGAAAATGCCATCAGCCTTGCAAGAGACTGCTGTTTGGGGTTTTCTTGACAAATGGAGAGCATTTAGATCCTCCTAGAGGGTACGGTGATGTAGGTCTGGGGTGAGGGAGTTTACAGCAAAGCAGCAGGTGCCCGAAGTGCTGTTACGTAGTGTTAGCAAGAAGGCCACTCCTCGTTGAACCCCGGTGACTTAGGAGAGATCTGGGTATGAATCAGGGCAGAGAGACTAGGAAAGTCTGTCATTAGACCATACACAAGTTCCATTTAGGTCAACGTTTGTCATGATTTTGTGTTCCCTACTGCAGAGAATGGCAGCTCTGTGTGATGGAGCACCAAACTGAACAAAAAAGAGGCAGCTTTTTTATCTTAACATGATTAGATGTTGTTAATAGATTTTGGATACTCTCATTTCAAACAGGAAGGGAATGCACCATTTGCTCCGTTAATCAGTGAATCCAGAGATTCACAGCATTTGGCTTGACTATTCATGATTTATTTACTTTTTAAAATTCAGACATAGACATGTGTGTGATGATTTATTCCTCCTTGTAATTGGATACAGCGATTAAATGAGCTTGCATATTATACTTCATTGTTCTTCTGGGATGTGGGCTGCTGCGTCTTTAAAACAGCAGATCCTAATGGAATTGATTCCAGCTCCTATATATTTACTGTAATCGGTGATGTGTTTCTAAAAACTGATTTGGAAAATTGCTTTTAAATCTGTGTTCTTATATAGGGAGTGTTTAGCAGGCTTAAAGAGTGGTATGTAATCCTCTGAGTCTTCCTTTAAGATGCTTTGCTACCTTCTCTGACAGGCACTCTTTAGTAAAAATAAATCCCTGCTTACTATTTTGTAACCTGAAAGACGCTATAGGAAGTGTTGCATGTAGCAGAAGTGTCTACCAGGCTGCAGCCATGGACAAGTGATTGCAATTTGGGACTGTCATCGTGTCATTGATAGTTTTCTGTAGGCTGGCCAAGGGTGATACAGAAAGGATAAGTAAGTAAGAAGGTTTTTTTCTTAGTAAGAAAAAAAATTAAGAATGGGTTTTATAATTGACCTTAACGACTAACTGAATAAACAAGGCAGTTTAATGAAAAAAAACACCTTATTTGCAGGAAGATAAGGAGTTATCATTTTGTAATATACAGGCATTCGGGAGCCACAGTGTGTGTGACTGGTGCTATGCAAAGACAAAGTAAGAGACTGTGCTCTGCCCTGGGAATTTATAGGGTCCACTAAGAGAAGCCCCAGCAACCTGGTGCAAGCAGAGACATGGGAAGAGCAGTGACAGGAAGCCCTGTTAGAGAAACTGCTTATGGACACAGTTTGCAGAATTTTAAATAAAAAGGATATCTCAGTGATGCTAGTAGTCCCGGTGTTCAAGATTGTATCTTTTCATCAAAAAAACCCAGTCCTACCAGCAGCAGCTTGAGGTGCTATCAGTACATCTCCTTTGGCTGAATTATTTTATATCTACAAACATAGCTGTGCTTAATGGTAGCCTTTTACTTCAGCAAGACAATGATTTGTCTCTTTCTTCCACAGATTAACTTACTCCCATTACTTATAGGAACATGGTGTCTTTGAGAATTTGCTGTGCCGTCTCAAATTTGGTTGAAATTGGTCAACAGATTCAAAGGTTACAGGGATAAGGGAGAGCGAGACTGACAGTTGGACGGACAGTTCAGTTGCAAAAGCCATTTTCCGTTGGGAACAAGAAAGAAAGAAATGCTGGAGGAAAGTAGAAAGTATGCTGCCGTTGGCCTATTTAATTTGAAGAGGGTTTGGAAATTTCATGGGGAAATGTGATTCGGAGTTGGGTCACCATCAGAATTTCACCTTTTGTGATGTTGGCCTTGCTGGCAGGAGACCAGTTGCACTGGTGGTGTCTGCATGGACCCATGGGGAGATGAGCAGGACGGGAGTGAGGAGGCTGGGTCTGTACCGTCAGCTGTGGCAGGTACCTCCTGCCTCTGCTGCACCCGTGTCTACCTCCCCTTACTCTGTACACTGGAAAAATAAACCACATTTTATAAAAATGTGCTGGTACTTATGGCCAAAAAAAAAAAAAGAGCTATAGAAATGAAAGATGGCAGCAAGCACTAGTCACAGCTGGATGTTGTTATGTGCAGTGATGAAACATGGCCATGGAGCAGATGAGCCAAGAGGTCTGGTTCACTACGGTATCCTATCTGTTACTGCAGATTGTGATTTTTACCTTTATCTCAAACGCTACGTTAGATTAATGTATGCTTGTGCAGAAAAGTAGCGTTTATGTCTTGGCCAAGGAGATTCCTCTCTGCCCCGTGGAAGTCCGAGGAACAGCTGGCAGTGTTGATGAAGGGGTAAAAAACTGAACAAAGAATTTCTACCAGAAATCTTCTTGCATAAGAAATCCCTTGCAGTAGATGTTTTCCAGTGTGTGCATGAAAGATACAGTATGTCATAAGACTTGGAAAAGAAAAACGCAAAAGAAAAAAGCTGGACTATACCAGTCCAAAGGTATGCCTATCTGAGAGTTGTATTCTGCATGTATTTTTTTGTGACTAAATCAATAGATAGCACTAAAAATCCAAAATAATGGTAAAAGTGAATATACAGCTTTAGAAAATTACCCCACCGGGCTTTCATCCAGTAATTGTTTAATATCTCCACTTTGTTTAACTGAAATAAGCAAGGCTGGCAAATAGTCTCTGAGTAATTCTGGTACAGCTGAATAAAGGATCTAACGCTGAGCTCCCCAATGATTGAAAATAATTTGAAAATAATCAAAATAAGGTGTTCTTTCTCAAAAGTGTCACATTGAACTACAGCATATGGGAAGCAGCCAAAGGTGCTTGCACAAGAGCACAGTTCTGCTGCCACAGGGAAATATGCCCGTGCGTGTATTTTAATGTGTGGATATTGATGTCTGTCCCTCATGTCTTACCCCGTACGATCTATAAACTGTGCAAGCAAAAACCTTTGTAATTTCTTTCATTCTGCTGGCAGTACAGTGTTGTACTGACAAACCCGATCGTTTGAAGTTGTTAGATGTCCCTAATACATACACAGACTATGTACAAAGTGGGGTTTTATTGCTGTCTTCCATTAAGCTGCAATAAGGAGAAAAGATGTCTTTAATTACATGTTAACCTGTCATTAGAATGATTTGGGCGTCACAGTATAGCAAGTACAATTCCAAGTTCTTAATTTAAGGACATATTTCATGTAAATAAGTTTACCGTTAATGTAACATTGTGGTTTAGTACCATCATCCCAAAACTCATCAGGATTTTTTTGGAACCCGTTCACCACACAGGGAAGCAAAATGCAACTGCTTTCTGATTTCCCTGATGCTCATTGTTCCGGTTTTATGCTGGAAAGCCGTGCTCCGCTGCCTGAGGGGCTGAGGGGAAAGCACGTTTGGAAATCTAAGATGCAAATATTGGCCCTGTTTGGTTTTCAGGTTCTTCTGGGTGTTGTATCCCTCTTGCCCCGCAGTCGGTACAAGGAGGTCTCTGCTGTGTGTTGTAGGTGTTTTTTAGGTATTGCCTAAGTTATTTCGGAGGGATCTGAGGAGTCATGTGTGTGCCTGTCAGCCTGAAGTATTGTGCACCCGGGGGCAAAATATGCATCAAGTGGCATCCTTCAGCACTGCAGTGACACTTCACTGGAAACCCTGGGTTTCCTGTGGGGTTGGCAAGGTGTCTTCCTTCCTGCTCCTGGCCCCCTGCTCAGCAAAGCCCGTAGCACGTCTCGGCCGTCCCCACCTTTGCTGGCCCTCTTGCCTCCGTATGTCAGGAGGTGTTAGCAAACGACTTGCCCCTTTGGAGGTTACGTGACAGTGGGCCGCAGCTGCACGCGCCAGACCCTAACGTAGGCTGTGCGACCCCATACACCAAAGGTGTCCCATCCCTTGACCCAACGCATCGCTTTTTTCCTTCGCTGGAAGAAGCGTGCGGTCTGTACGTTAGTGTAGCGCGTGTTATCGCTGTCTTACGCAGAGATTTGGACAAAATCCAGCGGTTCTTGCTTAGATGAAAATGCCGCCGTTCCCTTTGTAGGCAGTTCTGCCAAATCTACAGAAGCCAGGAGCGTTTTGCCGTGGAGGCTTTGTCGTGCTAGGCTTCCCTGAAGAGGTGCTGTGATGCTTACTGCACATGCTCCGGTGCCACATGTTGGGGAGCTTGCACTGCTTAGCATATTTATGGTAATTGGGCTCCCAGGGGCAAACAAGATTCTTCTTACATCTCCTTCCCTGGGCCAAAGCACAAAGAAATTTCCCCTTGCTGCTTTGTAGGGGGAAAATAACAGATCAAAGCTTCTTGCTAAATGCTTTTAAAAATACACAGTGCAGATCCGTACATTTCTGTTCCCTTAAGGGACCTGTCCCTCCGGTTCGTATGGAAAGCAGTTAGCAGCAGGTGATGGAGATAACACTGCACACTGAAGTCTAGGCATTGCACCTGACCTGCAGAGCTTTGTATGTGGCATTGCCAGGTATGGTTTGTCCTGTCCTTTATCCGTATTATTGGTGTGGAATGTATTCTGGTCACTATACCGTAGTCATTGTAATTTGTTGGACTGGGTATTGTCCAAATACAGTGGATTTTGGAGCCTGTCATTAGGTACTGAAGTTAAAACATTTTTGACTA
Source organism: Microhierax caerulescens (assembly GCA_035590215.1). Classification (NCBI taxonomy): domain Eukaryota; kingdom Metazoa; phylum Chordata; class Aves; order Falconiformes; family Falconidae; genus Microhierax; species Microhierax caerulescens. The sequence continues at coordinate 111,364,741 of JAVJGJ010000047.1, forward strand.
ATAGTCCTAACTTATTTAAAAGTAATGCCAATTAAGATTTGTGTATCCCTATATATAAGTATTTATATTTTGGGGGTTCTTCTGCCCTATAAGGCAGCTGGACCCTGGGCAGAAGGATGAAGGGGAACCATTAAACCTTTTATCCTCAGTCTTGCTGCTCCTGGCCTGGCTGGCTTCTTTTAAACAATTAATGGAAAGAGAGGATGGGTTTTTCTCCCTAAAGTACTTTGGAAGATACCTGATCAGAACAAAGAGTGGCTGCCTTCTGCGGTGAGGCTTGTGTGAGGACCTCATTGTGTGAGGACGTGCATTAAAATACCTCCTTTTACTGTCAAGTGAAGTTTCACTGCGTGGAAAACTTGAGTGTTTCAGTTGCAGTAGTCAAGGGCTTTTTTAATAAAAAGTAGCAATATTTTAGGGTGACTGCTATAGGCAATATTTCTAGTACCTAGAAATGTATGAAGCATAGTGGATTTGTCCAGTAATTTCAGATAGCCCCAACCATTGTAGCTGCACATTAACCACCAGGGCTCCCTCCTACCTGGGGAAAAATAAAAGAGCTTCAGATTTCTATGTGGAAAAATCAGTGTCTCATTAAAGCTAGACAAGTTTGACATTTGCTCTCTGCCTGTGGTTTCAGGGCTTTTTGTCCCTCAAACAAAATAAGAAACTGCTCCAATACATGTGATAGCAGCAACTGGAATGGAACTTTAGGAGGATCTTTGACCTTACCAGACAGAATGTGTTTGATTCATTCTGCAGATGTTAAGATGCTGCCAGAAATTTCTGGGAGATGACCTTAGAAATTATTCCTAGTTCTGACTTTTGTGCTCTAATAAAAAATCTGGTTGTACAGGTTAAATATCTTGCCCTTATATATTTTCTTTTTCTAGCCTAATGCCAGAAATAAATGCCTTGCTCTTTATTCCTTTGTGCATTGATTTCTTGGTGCTTCGGTGGTTAGATGACATAACTACTATAATTATTTTAATACGTTAGCAGCAAATTATATATTGATGTTCTTTTTTCCATTGACCTTTCTTTCTCAGCATAATTTTCACTTTTTGCTTCATGCTGTGTCCATAGTGGCATAGCATTATTAGAGGATTTGATTTTGAATTGAGGGCTAATCCTGCAAGGTACTGAGCACCACAGCCATCTGCTGAATGCAAGGGAAGTCCGGGACCACTCAGCACCATCTCCAACATGAACAATGTCTTGCTAGATCAGATAGTAACGATAGCAATTTGCATTTACTGTTTGTACTCGGAGACGCCCTGACATTTTTTGTAAATTGCAGTGGAATTACAGATTATTGAGGAACTCCTATCTTTGGAAAGCGTTGCCCTCAAATCGTTTTTCCGTTTCTGCGGAACAAGCATTTTTCTGATTGCACCTACAGCTCTCTGGACATGCGTTTGCATTGCTGAAAGGTTTCAGATTTTGTAGTATTGTGTGAACGAAAACATGCAAAAAATCTACATGTAGCTGTGTCTGTCTGCCTTGAGGCGTAATTATAATTTCTCGCATTTGACAGAAAGGAGTAAGAGGGGTGACAAGAATTTATCAAGCTTAAGAGCTTTCAGCACTGAGAGGCTGAAAAACTTGAAAATTCTTTGCTGTAGCCCTCATTTAGTTTAATTTGAACCCAGTGAGTGAATATTTAATAGAAAAAAAATGTGTATTCCCTATAGAATAGTAAGTAATCGGCATCCATTTTACTCAGGCGCAGGGAGCTCATCTGTTTGCCCAGCTGTAACCCCATCTCACAGGGCTGCTTTGCTTGATGACTGTGAGGAATGCAAATTTTAACTATTCCCAAGCAGTTATGGTGTTGCTAAAGCCACCAGTGAATATTTTCTTTTAAAAAATTATTTCCACTCTGTGCTTTGAACTCACAAGGTGCATTAGCATTACTGAGCCTAGCTTTTCAGTCATACGTGGGAAGATAGAAAACCCGAAAGGATTCAGTTGGGTTTGTTGGTTTTATTTCCCCCAAACTTACTTTGGAGGATGTCACTAAAGGTTAGAGGGAAGTGGCTGGTCATGCAAGATAGGGATGGCACAGTGAGTGTAAATGAGAGCAGATTTTGAAGTTGTTGGTGAGCTTTAAATTCAGAATTCTGGCTAATACTGGTGAGTATATTAATATAAGGGGACGTCAGGAGATGACCATCATCTTAGCCCTAACCACAAATGGGGCATGACATAGCTGAAGAGTTATAGAATTTGTTGTATGTTGTCTACAATACATTTCTTTCTCTCTTTGTCTTTTGTTTTTCTCAAAAAATCCACCCACCCCACGAAACACCAAAGAGGTTTCGTTACCGCACAAAGCCGAGAGTTTGCACTGACGTTTGAAAAATGCGTGTGTAGCCCCCATTCACGATCCACGCTGCTGGAGCTCCTGTGCGCTGCCCACCAGTACGTCGTACTCGGGTTCTAACATGCTTCAGGGTGAAGAAGATCTTATGATCTCCTTCGGTTCGGTATGCTTCTGAAAGATAAATTGAGCAGTGAAGGCATTTAGTGATTTCCTCGGCTTGGAAGAAAGAGAGTTTAGAGAGCAATATTCTTAATTCAGTACGTGACTTTCCATCCTTTTACTCTGTTTAATTCTTCATGTAGTGAAAACCACAACTGCTGTGTGGCATGGGTAGGGGTTGCCAAACTGACACCACAAGAGTAATTTTAACCTACAAGTTAACTGAATTCCAGTGGCTTGTTCGTTCAGGCAACCTTTTCTTTTTCCCTTTTTTTTTTTTTTTTTTTTTCCCCCCATTCCTGTTTCTTTTTCCCCAGTCTCCATACAGGTTTGGCCTCCTCCAGTAAATCCTTGGAGAAAGCTGTATAACTGCTTTGCATAAAGTGAAAAAAGACTTGCATTCCAGTACTTTATCTATATTTTCTTATAATCCGATTTACTGGGGAATACAAGCCTGAAAAACCCTTAAATCTTTCTGTAATTCTTGCACAGCCATTCGCAATGGATTCGTACAGTGCAAAGTGGAAGAGATATGGGTTGAGAATGGTGATAAGTTTAAAAAACAAACAAACAAAAAAAAACCCCAAACCCCCCAAAATGAGCAGATTACTTGTTTTCACTATCAGTATCCTCTCCCTAACTAACAGTATGTGACATTGACAATCTGCAGATAAAGGAATATAGGGTCTATATGCACAGAGTAAATTTTTTATATTTTTATACTCCTTTATAGAGGAAGTTGCCCTTTGTAAACCATGTAATTGCAAGAAAAAAGACTGATGCATTGCATATTTAAATCCTATTGGTCACCTTGTTTTGCTTAGCTTTATTTTTTCTTAATATTTGAATAAACATGTAATGCAAAGGAAAGAACATGGAAACAGAAATGCAACAGAGTGGGAAGAATAGGGTCTGAAAAGTTGCTCTGTAAATTTGAATATGAAAAAGAGAATGGTTCTTGTCATCTCAGCATTCAGTTTGTCGCTGAAAGTGGGAGGACTTGTTTGGCTTATTTCTCACCAGTTTTTAGGGGTTTGTTGTTTTTTTTTCTTGGTAGCCATTGAGAAGCAGCAAAGCAAAAACTACTCAGGATGTAACAGGGTGATCGGAAAGCCAGGACAAACTGGAACTTGCCTTCAAGTTATCTATCCTTGTGGGTATAAAGGGATTAATGACTCAGGGCCGGCATTAGGAATAATTGTATCTGGCTTAGCTGCACAGGTGTCTAATATTAGCAATAGAGCAATAGGTGTATTCTGAACAGAGTTTGAGCTATTGAACATGTTTGTCATGTAAATGTGTATAGAGCTTTGGTTTAGCTGCGATGGTCTAAAGACACTGGTTGCTGCACATGCATACTAGTAAATAGTATGTGGACATAGAAATTGCTAGGTGGGTAGTTAGGGAGGTTTATCTATCTGTAACTCTGGAATATTTCCCTCTTTTTCCTTCTGTACTCATTCTGTGTGATATCTAAACTGAAATACTCGCTTTTAAAAAACTATCTTCAAATATATTTAATTTAATAAAAATAATTTAACTTTTACTCCATTTGACAAAGGCATTTCCTTTAGATTAAGTCTCCTTTCATGTTTATGTAACAAGTTGTCAACGTGCAGCTGCTCCACTGATGACTTGTACCACTGTGGTTGTTTAAGAAAATGCTCGGGTTTGAGAAGACCTTAGAACATGGAGACACCATGAAATACACTGCCTGTCCTGATTTGTTAAATGTGCATCACGGGCAAGTTCTTGCTACAGTTTGTATTAATTTCTGTCCTAAGGCTTAGTAATTGATACTCTGCCTAGAGAAGAGGGTGGAGAAGGGAGAAAAGAAGCCACTGCAAAATCAAATTTGGTATTTAAACCCATGTGAGAAACCCATTCTACTCTACTGGCATTTACAGTTGTGCCATCACACTGACTTAATATTTGTACAGTTGCCTTCTCGCAGAGAAAGTGTATGATCTGGTTAGAGAGGTAAGTGGGCATGTGGAAAGCAGCAGGGAATTTTCTGGATATTTTAAGTACGTGGGAATATATGATGCGTTATTTATCCAAATACATGACCATTTACTGTCTCTGGGATTCTAGATTCTCCCTTCCCCACCAAGTACACCATCGCTGCTGCTGGCTGTCATCACCTTATACGTGCAATACACCTGCAGCTTCCCCTGTAGACATCCTGCTGGGTCCTTTAGTTGCCAGCTGAAAGCAAATGTTCCCTGGGTAATTCACACGTGTAAGTGAGAACATCCCATGCCTATATACTGCTCTTTCCATCCCTCAGCCACCCTGAATGTATGTTGCAGAAGGACCTGTAGATCGCAGAAAGATGGGAAGAGTGGTACTAACTGCTCCCGGTAAAGCGGGTGTCCGTGCTGCATTATTTCACCTGGGGAAAGGAAGGGACACGCGCAGCCTGTGAGGAGCTGTCTCGGCAGAAGCTGATGTGAATTGGTAATAATAACAAACGAGCACAGCGCCCGCTTTTTTATTATTTTTATGCCTATGGTACTTGCACATGTTGGGTGCGGTGAGATTACTGCCTGAGGCTGCCCCAAAAAAGCTGCAAGAACAGGAGCCCGTTGAACTCATGCTGGTTCTGCTGCATGTCTTAATGAAGCTTTAAAACGCTTGAGATTGCCTTTGAAATGAAATATTCCGTAGCTGCAAGCTAACTGCATGCTTTGTAATAATTGCTTAGCCAAATAAAGGAAAATTGTGAGGAACAAAGAAAAATTAGATTGATGGCTAGAAGAAAATGATTAAATAAAAAATTCATGAAGAAGAGAAATAAAAAAAATGGCATCGCATCACAGCTTTTACACAAAGACTTCCCTTCCAATGGAGGCTTTTCTTTTCCAACTATTGCTGTGCACTTTATTCACCCTGTTAGCTACGAATACTAGAAAAACTTTTTCTACGGGCATAATGGGGAAGATGATCACAAATTTATGCAGAAACTGGGACGCAGTAAAATATAAAAGCAGAGGTATGCATTTCATTGCCATTGTGAGTGGGGGTATGGTGCACTGTGAATAATTAATGGTCTGACTAGAATTGCCTTTTTTTAAAAAAAGGACCTCTTAAATCAACTGTGACTAAATAGAAAAAAACCCAGAAAGATTTCTGTTCATAATTATCAGCCCAACTTGTACACTTAGAGCCCTTCCTCATTCAAATTTACAGCTTTAGGTGGCCATTAGTAACAGAATGAATAATTTGCTTTGGATAAATTGGCCTTTCATGGTTAGCCTTTCTGTCTGTTTGCAGGTTAAGACCAGCAAATCATTATTTGTGGACATGTATTCATGTCCAAAAGTATCTGAGAAGTGTGCAGTTGTTTTGAACAAATTATTTTTGAAGAATCTGTACACCCTCAGGTTTTGTGTCCTTGCTATGGCATGAAGAACCATCCTGGAATGATTTTAAATTACAGTGCATTTAGGAAGAAAATACAGAAGATAGTGACAGTGAACAGTAGGACTTCAGGGAAATAGCTACAAGCTAGTGCAGGCATTTAAAAATGTGAATATTATTGTGAAGTCTTTAGGTGACGTCTGGTAATAGATATTTAATCTAGCAAAAGCACTTCCATTGCTTACTTATTAAAGTAGTTTAATGGATGAGTGATGCTATTAATGGGCCACATGTAGAATCCAGACTCCTTTTGTTCAAAACATTCCTTTAGGGTTTAAATTTCTAAACAAATTCAGAGGCAGAGATCTGAAAAGATCTACCCTACGTACAGGCTGCTGGAATCATAATTTATGAGGTTCTTCTTCTTAGCGTTTCCTCCATTTAGAAGAAAAAAGAAATCACTATGTATACGTATGTGCAACTTTTAAGTTGGCTGAGTGATATACCTTGTTTTCATAAGGTTGTTAGAAGCCAGAGGCTGTGAATAGATGGATGTATGATGGAGCACGCAGAGTGAGTGAGATGAACACTGGGCTTAAAAACATTGTAAGATATGTGAACAAGCATACAGTTTTAATCTTCCATTCACTAATTTTTTTCCAGAGAATTGCATTAGTACATAATAGCACTGTAGCGTAGTTCTTGCAAAAAAATTAAGCAAAAAAAAAGCAACAAAACTCAAATCATGTCAAAACCAGCCTTTCTAACCACTCCTTAGGGATGCTGGAATAACTGAAGGTAGACATCTGGAAAACAGATGATCAGGTAGTCAAAACAAACTTTTAAGTTGGGATGTTAGTAAGTATGTTGGTATGTAAGTTCGTATGATAAAGTAACGCTGTTTTGAACTATTGCAGGAGTTCATTGGTAAGCATTGCAGTTTTGCTTCAGCTAGTGCTTCATTTCTTTTCTGAACACGTGGCTATGTATTGCTGAAACTCGGGTATCATAGGATCATAGACTGGTTTGGGCTGGAAGGGACCTTAAAGATCATCAGCTCCAACCCCCCTGCCACAGGCAGGGACACCTGCCACTAGACCAGGTTGCCCCAAGCCCCATCCAGCCTGGCCTTGAACACGGCCAGGGATGGGGCATCCACAGCTGCTC
>JAVJGJ010000047.1:111371923-111395072 GCA_035590215.1 Microhierax caerulescens
TACTGGAAAGGTTCTGTAAGGTCTCCCTGGAGCCTTCTCTGCTCCAGGCTGAACAACCCCAGCTCTCTCAGCCTGTCCTCATAGGAGAGATGCTCTAGCCTCTGATCAGCTTCATGGCCCTCCTCCGGACCTGCTCCAACAGGTCCGTGTCCTTCTTACGTTGGGGGCTCCAGAGATCACCTATACATAGAAAGTTGGAGAAATAATCAGTTGTAAATATCTGTGTTTTCGTGAGGATCAGCACACAGACACATAGTTTAGTGAAGAACTAAAATGTGATCGTTGACTCCAAGATCAGCTGCTTCCAAATAAACGTTTGTGAAACCTCCAACTTTAATAGCTGCATTGTATCATCCAAAAGATGTGCAACAGAATGAATAGATGACCTTTCAGATAAAGAACAAGCTGTTCACAATGTCTTCTCATTTACTGAGACAAAATATTCTTTTTATGGAGAGAGAATACTTTCCAAAGTTTTTAACAGTGTTGGTGAAATATAAGGAATTTAATTGTTTCTGAATGCGAGGGGTTTTAGCTATTTGTCTTTAGATCAGGGTTCTTTCTAGACCAGCTGTGTTAAATGCATTGATCTAGCTAGTTTGCTGGGTTTTTTTTAAAGACAATGGAGGTATTTTGAATCCTGTGCTCAGAGGGTGGGATGTCATTAGCTATCCATCCATCTGATATCCACATGATATGTGGCTTTGAATGATATATAGATTAATGCTTATTGCCATCCTGCACCGCTGCTATGGGGTCAATAATTTACAGACAAAGAGGTCCAAAGCAGTTGTAACTGAAATTGGTCTGAATTCTTGTGAAATTGCAGCCTTGGTGTGAAAAGCTGCTGGGATGCTCTCTCAGTTACAAGCTCATACGCAATCATGAGCTTGGGCTGGAACAGATTGCCAACAAATAGTGCGAAAATCAGAATAGGGAAACCAGCCTTATCTTCCTCTTGTGAGGTATGGTTTGGCCCTTAGTCATTGCAGTCTAAATCCACCACTTAAATCACAGCTAATTGGTACGAACTAGTAACAACTAGTTCTATTGGTAAAGTATATTCTGCTCTGCGGTATAACTGGAATTCTGTTACTCTTCAGCCTTTGTCTTTGCTCCTGTTCTTATCTGATAAAGAAGCTGGTGCAAACCTGTTTTCTTGTCAAAGGGAACACAGTGTACCTGGTGGAATTCAGAGAAATATAGTGAACAAGAATTCCTCAAAACTTGAGGAAATTCTTACCATTTTGGGAAGAAAAAACAACCAAAATATCCAAACACATTTTTATTTGGAGGTTAAGACAACCAATATAACTTTTGCCTCTTGCCTGTTTGCAGAAACTCTTAATATTTATATTTATATAATAAAAGAATAAACTCTTGCCTGTTTGCAGAAAACTAGATTTTGGGTTTTGTGAACCAAATACAAATTCATTCCTAGATCATGCATCGTATATGAGTAGATTACTAAAATTGGAAGCCAGTTAATTTAGGAAATCATTAAAAGTTTAGGAATCATTTCAGCTGGAAGGGATCTGTGAAGGCATCTGGTTCAACCCCTGCTCGAAGCAGGCCCAGTAAGGCCAGGACGCTCTGGAGTTTTGCTCTGGCAAGCCCTGAATATACCTGATGCTGGGGATTCTGCGGTCTGTCTAGGCTCTAGGCAGCCTTTCCCAGTGCTTGACCCTCCTCACAGGAGAAGGAAGATAATCCCTCGTGCCTAGACAAATTTTCCTTTGCATTCTCTGATAGTTGCCCCTTATCGATTTGCTGCATACCTCCGGGAAAAGTCTGGCTAAGTCTTATCTCTGCTCTGCCATTGAGTTGCTGAAGACCACCATGAGATAACCCCCGAGCCCTCATCTTAGAGCAAACCCAGTCCTTTCAGCCTCCTACTGTGTGTGGTAAAAGTTTGGAAAAATCCTAAAGCTAGTGTGGCATGGGAATGAGGAATGAGGCAGTTGCTCAGAGATCGGAACTGGCAGTGTCGTTCGTCCTGCAACTGCAGTGGGTAGAGGTCGTTCGCTAGCAAGTACCTGCAGCCTATTTCTGCAGGACTTTTAGAAACCAGGTAGAGAAAACACCCTTCCATAATGTAATTAAATAAACCTTAGAGAAAAATTCTCAGCACTTCTACTGATGCCCAGTGGACTAACCAGCTAAAGATCTTAATATGTTTATTTCGTGGTTCTCAAATGCTGTGCATAGGTGTTAATCGCAGTACATGCTGATCACAGTTTTTTCTCCTATTAGTAAAATCTTTTCTTCTGAATTTTTAGAACAACTTAGCTGATGGAAAGGTTGCTTTGCGTGCAGCAGAGCCAACCGGGATGGTGGTGTTTGTGATAAGGACTCTTGTCTTACTGATACCTGAACTGTGGCTCATTTTGCACATACTTGTGCTTGTTGGTTCTTCGAGACCTTAGGATGTGCTTTTTAAATAAAAGATCTGATCTCGGCAGTGGCAACATATTATTAACTGTTTGAAACTTAAAGTTTGATGTATTCTGTATGCTTTGGAACTTTTTTGCAGGGAGGGAGTCCTATTCCTGCCATGTACACTAACAGGAGTAGAAACTCTCTGGCTCCTTTCACTAATGTATTGTGCCTTGGGCTTTTTTGTCTTCCTCTGCAGAAACTCTCCTGGATGACTTCCTTCTCACATACACAGTCTTCATGACGACTGATGACTTGTGCCAGGCACTTCTGAGGCAATATCCTTTTATTAAGTGTTCTATTAACTGAGGTCACACACTTACACCTAGGTTTATCTATTGTCAAGCCTTATATCATAGTAAATTCCATGCCTGGGATAATTTTGTTCTTTGCATATTGATATTATTGAAATACAACCCCATGTGATTATGTTGAGGTTGCAAATAAAAATGGTGAGAAGAGAACAGTTGTCTAATATTTACTATGGCATCCTCAGAAGGTGGACTGCACCTGAGCTTTTGGCATCACCCCCCAAGAAATGCATGAATAAATAAGAACAACTTCAGAAGAGAGCAGTGGGAATTGCCAGCATTCTAGAAAAACAGACAGGGCTGAACGAATTTGGACTGTGTTAGGGAAACTCTAAATGAGACGATATTCAGGTACCTAAAGAGGGGGGGAAGAATCTGTTCCCTTATGTATGCCAGACAAGAGGCAGTGAGATTAAACTGGTGTAAGACAGTTTAATATTAGATATTAGGAAATTATTAATTTTTTTTTTTACATTAAGAAAAGAAACACTGGAGTGGAAAATGTGTGAGACAGTAGAATCATTGATATTGAAGAATATTAAGAAGAATAAACTAGAAAATATGTTCCAAGGGTAACACAGGGAATACTTAAGCCTCTTTTAGGGTGGATTTGGATGGACTAGTTTAGCTCATCTTTCAAGGTCTTTTCTTCTCCTTCTGATTTTCATAGGGTTATTTATGATACTTGGAATTTGATTCAAATTTGTAGCTTCCCAAAATTCAGGTTGTGTTGGGTTTTTTTAACTCCAATGGGTTGTGGAGGAAAAGATTCAATCTGGAAACATGAAATCCAAATTTGGGTATGAGCTCCCCTAACTGGCATGCTCTGGGGCCAGGGGAGACATTCACCTGTTAAAATGTTTAGAATTTGCATAGCTGAGGAATCAATAAACAGAAAACTCCTGCTCTGACATTGAATGTACAAAGCTAAAGCTGCCCCTGAATAAACCTGTATCCAAAACATACACATTTGTGTATGTGCATACTTACTTCACAAGAATGCTTGAAAGACTCCTAACTCACGGCAACAATGCAGTCTACTATGTCTGCTGGTTTTGTTTAAAGATAATAAACCTCTGTGACTGTTACGAAGTAACATATAAAGTAAGGTTAAAACCTACCCAGACCTATATGTTAATTGTTAGAGTACCTGTATCTGTGTAATACAATTCAGAATGCATGAAGAGAAGAAATGAAAAAAGTATTTTGCAATCTCTGCTCCTTTTATTGTATGATACGGAATATTAGTCTAACTCATGCTGAGATAAAATAATTTTTTTCTTGCATTTTCAGTTACTTCCATAAGCTATGAAGCGTCGTTTGAATGAACTTGAAGCTATAAAATGAACTTGCTTTTCTTTTTTTCCTTTTACTTTTTTTCTCCTTTACCTTTTGTGGTGAAAACATCATCTTTTTACCTAATAAAAGAAAGAACAGTGAAGGGACAGGAACAATGTACATAGTGGGTATCTTCTGACACTTAGTGTTTCTGCTTTGTGAATAGAGAACAGTGGTGGAAATAGATTCTTTCACCTTATTTTTATTTTAATAGGGTTATTTCTGCAGATAGTGTAATTTGTGCAGAGGGAAAGAAAGTGACTTCCTCTGCCTGAGTTTTTTGTTGTTGTTAATGATGCATTTCCCTCCTTCCCACAGGCATTCAAGTTGGCATCGGTGTGCAGGACAAAGGTTTATTCCCAGTTCTGCAGAAAAGATATGACTCAACATTGTATAATTCTTTTTGAATTGATCTTACTTTTATAGACTTGCCTCTCTAATCTATAAAGGAAAAAAACCCTGTTGGCACAGAGGATGAACTGACATTTCTATTACTGTGAATTTCATTCCAAAAAGTTGATGAAACTCCTAAAGCTCCAGATGGGATAAAACATTTAAAACCCAGCAGTGTAGCGAAAAAATCTTTCATTAGCAAATGGGATGATTGCAGAGCCTTTTCCATCACTTCAGTGTTTCAATTTCAGTGATATGTTATTTGTTCCTTAATCTATTTGTACCTATTCTGCTAAGAACCAGCAAGGGAAAGAGGATGACTCTGATGTGTCCTGTCGAAAACGAAAAGTCTTGCATTTGGTGTCTCAGTGGACTTCTCTCTACAAAGACTGGTTACACGAAGATGAGCATTTGAAACAATTTTTAAAGGTATTAACACACTTCCTGATGCATTTCAGCACTGCTTAATTAAAATTCTGTGTCCAAAAAGGCCCAGAAGCAAAATCTAGAAAGCATAATTTTTCATACTAAGTTTTCTCCATGAAATCTATAATATAAAATGATTCACATGTGTCTTCCTTGCATGCCTTAGAGATAGGAAGCCTGTAACGTCAATACATTCAATGTCAAAAACACTACTTCCAGATAGGAAAATTATGGAACTTCATGTTCTCTTCTCTAGACAATGGAAAAAGTTAGGAAGGTAAGAAATAGAACTACAAAGATGGGCATGTTCCTTAGACATACTGGTTGTGTCTGCCAGAACAGGGTCAACAGTCATTATCCAGAAGATTGTGTTTTGTATAAAAAAGAGAGAGTTTTGAGGTCCTTGTACGAGATCAGCTTGCTTCAGCTTCAGCTGAAGGAGTGAAATGCTGTTCCACAGTCTTGTGTCAGGTGCACATAGAAAGCAGCACAGCTTTATGTATTTTTAATAAATAAAATTACATCCTTACTTATTAACAAGGATCTTCTGATCTTTCTGAATGAGTTCCAAAAGCTTTTGTAATTCCCTTGTAAATTTGCAAATACCCATGTTGTCACTAACCCAAGCTCCACGTGGTTGGTGATTGTTTTGGGGTTTTTTTATTAATATTTTTTTTTTCCCCTGCTATTTGAAAGATGAAAGCATTTTAGGAGACTTTGCAGGATGGTCCACCTTTCCCAATAAGACTCTTTGTCTGCAGCCGGTCCAGCAGTTAGGTTACACTGTGTTGCACCTATCTTGATGCAGGGCTCGTCTTTCTGACCGTGGAGGTGTGTGACTGGGTATTGTTGCACAATTTCTCTGCTTGAGGCTTCTGTGCAATATTAAACAACCGTAATATTAATGGTGGTTGAAGTCGTATGTGCAAAAGCAATATATAGGATTGTAGGCCAGAATCATTCCTGCTGAGATTTATGAATGCAGGAGTATTAACTGGGTTAAAGCAAACCTGATGACTCAGCTCATGTATATGATCCTCATTTTCTTGGAAGGAAAAAAAAGAAGGATCTACGTGCAGATTCTGAAAAAGTATGGAGAAAATACTGCCTACAATATAAAAGCCGATTCAGTTTATTTACATCTTATCTGAAGGAGTGTCTTTTACATTTAACTGAGGTTCCTGATTAATACCCTGATGATGTCCAAACAATACCTCCCCAAAAAGAAGAAAAAGGGTTGATTTATTTATTTATTGGTTTACACCTAGGAGTGTATTATTTGTTTGTGAGAGACATCACCTCAATTTAAAATGCATGAAAACGTGAGGAAAAGTAAAGGGCAACATTCTCCATATTAAAAGTCTTAATCAAATGAACCTGTTATCATTTTGGATGAGCGATTTCATTTAACAGCCACAAGTCTTGTTTTAAATCTTCCTGTTTGTAGACAAGAGTGTCAACATTTTGCTCTCTGACTTGGTGATGATACAGAGTGTTTCTCCAAAGGCAAGCTGAATTTCGATCGGTTGGGAAATTGAAACAGGAACATTCTCTCCTTATGAGTCTTGCATAATGACATTTGTTTTAGTAGGCTAGTGCCTGAATTGATTTAGACCACTGATGTGATGCCTTAGGTTTATGTTTGAGTGATCAGATATTTGCAGATACTGTTTTATTTTGTAGACGATATACAGGAATGTGTTGGATGACGTGTATGAATATCCCATTCTTGAGAAGGACCTGAAAGAATTTCAGAAGATACTTGGGATGCATCGCCGTCAGTAAGTATTGATTATGTTTGTGATCAAGTCTCTTTTTATTTAGAGTGTAATCTATTTCTGTTGTCATCTTGCTGTATTCAGTAAAGTGATGAGTGATGCAAGCACTATATTCAGTTTTATAAATCGTCTCCTCTCTAAACTAAAGCTAGATTATTCAGTCTTCTCTGATGTTTGCTGGGTGGTGCGTGTGGTTCATCAGTTACTCCCATCAATTTTGGTTGGGGTGACTTGCAGTGAAGCGGTTCTTTGTGGAAAAACTGGCAAAATTTCCCTCAGAAGCTGCAGTCTGTGGCATCAGATGGTACCTTCGTTCTCATTCTCTGCAGTCCACAGTACTGAGCTGCAAATCTCTTTTGCAATGGTCATCTCAGGGCTATTATTTTGCTAATAATTATGATATTTGTAAAGGATGTTTCCTTGGCCTGTTTTTCCAATAAATGGCATTTGTTTCCACGGTTTGGCCACTGGGTAAGTGGAAAGAGCTGTGTCCCTGAGGGTGACCCTGACTGCTTACCGCTGTGCTCTCCGGCAGCTCGTGGGCTGCTAGCATTGCTTTTCACTACATCGACTGTGTCACGTAAAGCATTTCTGGCTGAGCCAGACACCCTTAAGTTTCCCTGATGGAGCTCTGCAGCCATTCTGTGGTGACTATTTAATGTTAAAAACTTTCTGATGTTGTAAACTTTGTAATAGCCAAACCTTCCTTTTCCTAAACTTTGGCTGGAAAGAATAATTTGGATTTTCCTTTTTTGTTTCAGCACTGTAGATGAATATTCACCTCATCGAAAGGTAACACGAACCTGATTGTTGCTGGTTGCTAGATAACTTATCACCTCACTTTCTTCCCTTCTGCCCGCGTCTCTGTCTTTTCTTGGCTTCTCAGCTGAAAGCGACTGATGGCCAAGAACATGACGGGGTACATCACTGAGGTTAGACCTGCAGTGTTGCTTAAGGAATTTTATTTTCCTGCCAGTGCAGCCTGGATATCAGCTGTGTGAGCCAACCTGCAGTGACTGTGACAGTATCAGCATCTTAACAAGATGCTCTGAGGTGTCAGAATTCAGGAGAGGCCTGGGAGCATGTCCCCACTGGGCTGGAGAAATGTAGCAACCTGGGCAAAGCAGGCTGAGCACAGGCATTGACATGGATGTCAAGAAGACAGAGCGAAGGGGGGATTTGTTGTGACAGGGACAGAGAAGGAGAGAGAGGAACACGAATCTGTCTATTTAACCGGAGGGAGAAGATGCAGCCAGTGAAAGTTGGCGTACAAACTGCACAGAGGTGAATTGCTGTGCTTGTCAAATTTACTAGGCTGAAGCTGAAGTGTGTAATAAGCTTAAAATGTTACTGCAGAAATCTGGAAGGCAGAACATGAGATTGTAGTCAAATTGCTACATAGGCTGATTGGTACACGGGAAACATATATAAGAAAAGTGTGTAAGAAATGAGCTCTGAACATGGCTACAGAGAACCTTGCATCGTACAGGCCGCTTAGCTTTGGCGTGTCCCACTTCCTCCAAAATCCCCACTTTAGCCATCAGTTCGTAAAGCAGCTCCCAGTTTGCTGACCCTAGAAACGGTGGGTGGATTTCCTAGACAGGAACCTTTTTGGAAAGGCGTATGGGCTGAATGCTGTGTCCTGTGAATTACTGCTTTGTAAAGGGCAGGGATGCAAAGAATCACTGTTTTGTTGTTGTTTTTTTTTTTTTTTTCTCTCCCACTCCCTCACAGAATAAAACCTTTTTCCACCAGTTCAGTGTAAAGGAGAACTGGCTGCAGCACAGAGGAACCATGAATGAAACAGAGGAAAGTAAGTATGATTGGAAGAGTGGAGGAAACACTCCAAAACTGCAAAATTGTTTGTCATGAGGTGCCTGTAATGTAAATTATTTTTTTTTTTAACTGACATACAGCTTCTGATCAGGACCTTAGGGTCACAAAAGAAGAAAGTTTGGCTGTGTAAGGCTACCTTCTTGCCTCCTGCTTTGCAGGGGTTCAACAGTGACGTGGTATCTCGGGGCTTTTGCCCTGCCCAGTTTGTCCAGCAGCCCTGTAGCAGAGCTGTGTGCCTCCCAGGAGTGCTGGCAGCCCATCTACCAGGCATTATTCGTGCTGCCTTTCATGCTCTCGGCCTCTTGACCTAGATCTTGGTTGCGAAAGGTGAAGGAATAAGCCTGTCACGTGAAATGGACCAGGACCTGCTAACTCTGGGAACCCACCTTGGTTCCTTCTGGAAAATGTCTCCCTGTGTGGAGTGCAAGGTGCCACTTGACTTTAGCGGCAACCATTTCAAAATGCCATTTCCCTTCATCACTGCTAGTGCAGTAACACAGCGAGGCTGTCACCCTCCTGTAACGCCTGTACCAGGAGGGAGGCAGAGAGGGGGGGAACGCCGTGTACACGGGTGGGGAACGGGCAGAAGGACCCCTTACTGGGGCGTCTCACCCTTTGACAATAGATCTTCATTTCTCACTGGGAACAAGACTCTGGAAGTTCAGTTAGAGTCGGTGTATTGTTAGTGCTCATTTGTGACAGAATAAAACCCGAGCTCCTTCAGTGCCAAGTCTTTCTGCACCGTACATGCTGCTGGTAGCTGGCCTCTTCCCGTGCCTCAAATAGAGATTTGAGGCTTCTGTTACCAAGGCTGCTTCTAAAAGTGTTATTTCCGGATGAGAACCCCACACTCATTATTCTTAAGAAGCCAGGCATAGCTCACGGGTGAGTGGGGAGGGAGGTGCGGTGGCACCGGAGGGGGGACAGGCTGCATGGCCAGCAAGGCTGGCTCCAGCGGGGCGAAATGGCTTTTATCTCACCCTTTGGGAGCCTGAGCTACGGAAGCTGATGGGGTTGAGAGAATGAAATAACAGAAGTGGAGCTGGGGAAAGGAGACAGGCGTTGAGGGTAGACAGGTGGTGGTGGAGTGCTGCCAGCTGATGGTGCTTGCGAAGGACGGGTCTGCCCAAGCCACACCGCGCCACTCGACCGGAGGCATTTTTATCCCCTCATGCAGGCATCACCAGGGCGGCTTGCAGCCCACGGCTGCTTCATCCCACTGGCATTGGCTTCTGCACCGCACAGGAGCAGGACTGGCTCTGGGATTGATGGCATGCTCCGTGCCGATAGGTGCTGCGGGCAGGTTGTCTGCAAGGTGCGCGGGGAACAGCTGCGGCAGAATCAGCGCCATGGCTGTGCTTGAGGGCCTGGCCCGTGCGCTCGTTTAGTTCAGTGTTAAACAAAGGGTATGTCGGTAGCCCAGCTATAAATTAACATTGCTGTCATTCTCCTCTTCCAAATGACAGAGAGGAGGACATTTCAAACAAGTTCACTGTAAGCAAGTTGTGTCGCACTCTGCATATGAAGTCCAAATATTCCCATCATAATTTTTTAAATGTGTTTTTCTACCTAGTAATTTACAGTGCCATTTGATGTCTCTATTTTTTCATGAGTTATATCCACTCTGAAGAGACATTCTGCCATAGGATGAGCATCTGATTTACAGTCTGTCTGTCAGCTGAGACAGGTTAAGAAAAAAATTATAAAATCAAATTACTTTTCTTCCCCAAGAATCTTCCCCAAGGCTAAATATTAAGCTCCTCCTTCCTTCTCATCTTGATTTTTTCCTTTGCAACCACACACGCACACACAAAAAAGTATTCTCGTGGATAGAGTTTTTAACTGCTTCTGGCCTGGTCTCCGTTAATGAAAGTGCTCTGAAGCCATGCAGATTGGTAGGGCAAGCAAAGAGCTATTGCTACATACCTCCGTCAATAAGAACAATTTTAAAAATACAGCATTTCTGGAGAAGAAAAGTGTTGTCTTATGCTGACATGGTAGCAGCCTGTCTGCAACAAGAAGTCCTGGAGCAGAAGGAAATGGAAAGTTGTAATTAAGCACTGAAGTGAGTATGAAACCAAGAGCTGTGGAGATTCTTAATAGCAGGTGTAATTTTTGAAATACCTATGCAAGTCAGCAGCTCTGGTTTTTCCCTTTTAATGCAGGTGTATTCCAAAGAATTGGCTACAGCAAACTTGGCAAAAGATGTAAACCTCAAATTCTGGCAAGCAGAGAGAGCATACATCCCTTTTTGTAACAGAAACAAACTGTTAGCGGAGCTGACCGTGACCCACAGCACTACTGCCAGATGAGCGCAGGGGATTTCTCCAAACCAGTCCCTTTTATGTGTGCTGCAAGTGACTCAAGGGAAGAGTTGTCAGAAGTAATTGCATGGCTGTTCAGGCAGGCTCTGCTGGTGCTAAAGTACTCTGGCAATGCAAGTACTTGAGATGTCTAGACTGATATCTAGACTGATAAGCTAGAGGGAGCGGTTTGAGACCGGGAGTCTGTTTTTCAGAGCCTCCCGGTCCAGGTGGAAGTGGAGGTCCAAACTAATTTCTGCAATGGGTATGAAGTACACTGAAAGGACAGTGATTTGTTTGAATCTAAAAGGAAGGGCGAAAAGATGGCAACAGCTGGGTTTGCGCAGGTGATGGGCAGTAGAGGAGGTTGTCCCCAACAAAGGGGAATCTTAAGGATTCTTAAGGAATCTTAAGAAGGAAGTCTTAAACAAGTATTGCTGTGGGTATCTCTGTTTCCATTTGCTTGCCCCTCTCATTTCCCAGGGAGAGGAGGTGGGAAGGGGGAAAACAGTGACATTTATGCTTAGTGTCGTGTCCCTGTGGGTCAGGGTGCAGCAGCTGCCCTTCCCGCAGCCACCGAGGCATTGCCATGGTCAGGTCTGCGATGTTCTCCCCTGCGCTGTTCGGGTGTCTGCCGGCTGCTGAGCCTGCCTTTCTTCCTTCGTGCAGTTTTCTGCCGTGTGCATATAACAGAGCACTCCTACGTCAGCGTGAAAGCTCAAGTATCCACTTCAGCTCAGGAGATCCTGAAGATTGTAGCAGAAAAGATCCAGCACCCGGAGGAGGAGTTGGCGCTGGTGGCAGTCACGTTCGCTGGTGGTAAATAACTTCCCCTCATCTCATTACTTACCTTTCAGTGCATCGCGTAAGGGGGGGCTGACATTTTCTGGCGCAAGGATCCAGCTGTTCCTGTGCGGGCCCACAGCTGGATGACCAGGGGAACAATGAAGAACTGCTTCCCAGAGAGTCGTTCCCATGGCAACAGCTCATTCCCGGTACTGCCGGAGCCGGCATCTCCTCGCCGGGAAGGGGGTGCAGAGGACTCTGTCTCCAGCAGTATTGCAAGATTTTATTTTTTCCGCGCTGATAAATCTTCTACTTTCACATTTAAATTAATTTGGAAGGCAATGAGGCATGGTTTGCTTTAAAAATATAAAAGGGAATAACAAATGCTATCTGCGTGGCTGTTTCCTCGTTTACGGCACGGGTAATGAATATTCTCCAGCAGAAAGGAGCGAGACGTATTTGCACAGTTGAGATGCTGAGAGCAATCTAAGCAATATTTTGTAAGCAGTCTTGCTTACAGCTGATGTTTTTTGCCTATTATTGTAGTGTTTCTCATTGAACAGAAAGGCTTATTGTCTTTTTTAAGGAAGACCAGTCCGATCATGAGCTGATACTGGGGACCAGCCAAACCCCCAGAATTTTCTTTGGTGTCTGGCAGGTCTCAGGCTCCTTGGTGAGATTGTTTTGCTCGTTGTGGTGTCCTTTGGCTCTTTGGGAATATAAAGGAAGCAATTGAAGTAGGTACATAGAAATGTGAAGCTGAATCTACAAAGAGGGGCTAAGTGTAGATATCTTGGCCATATTCTCAGATCCCGTTAGTTGGTGTTGAGCCCCTGGGACAAAGGCAGCACCCTTGGGGACACAGTACATATTGCTACTTTGTCAGTCTAGTTAAATGGAATAGATACAAATGCTGGCCTGTTGTTGATTTATTTGATTCAGAAGTGGAAGGTCACATTTTTCTCCCCCATGCTGAGCTTAATTAAATAACCATTTTTCTGCAGGATACCAGTGTGGGTGGCGGGGAGATGGTGCCCTGCTCTGGCTGTTGAGAGCCTGGGCACAGAGTGGTCACACAGGAGCGTTACGTGTAGGTGTCCTGGCCAGCCAGGCTACATCATTTGCAGGCACACTCTTTTTACCCTTGTGTGTACCCCAATTTGCCTCCAGTTCATTTTACAGCACTGCAAAATCACCGTGCTGCTGTTGTTTTTCAGGTCATGTGCTCCTGTTGAACAGCAGGGCAGGTTTTGCTCTGATAGCAATAAATCTGCTGCTAACTGCCTACTTAGCTAAAGAAAACCAACAACTCATAAATAATGAAACACACTATTATCTTTAGACCACATCAGTTTGCAAGAAAACCACACAATAGAAGTGGTTGCCACTTGGCTGTTCAATAAGAAACAGTAATTAAAATGCAGGTACAATAGGACTTTCATTTATACACGACCATTGTAACCCCTAAAATGTTATTTAGTCACATTGCCTGAGTTAGAGATACCACAATTACAGCGTCTTTGTTCTTATGCATTGTCACTCCTGTGCTGCCAGCGATAAACACCAGCCTGCCATGCTTTGGTTAGTTGTTGGGTTTTTTTGCTCTTTGCATGACTCAGAACTGTCAGCTGTCCTCCTCTTGGAGGGCAGCAGTACCAGCACCGGAGAGCATCTTTTATGGTACTCTTGAAATGCTGAGCAAATAAACTCTTTTTATTCAAAATTACCTTGAAGAAGCATATTGGTAGTTCAACATAAACGTATTTGGTGTCAGTGTGAGTAGGAGCGAAAGAGGGAAAATGGTCTGAAATGATGTTTGGCTCTCAGACTCCTGGTCCTACTCCTCCCTCATGGGCAATGAAAAGTCCAAGGTAGCTGTCAGCATGCTTGTAGTGCTTTCAGGTCTACATCAATACAGTCACTGTAATCCAATCCCATGTGTCAGGTCTCCAGAAGATTATTTGCAGCCTGCAAGAAGAGGCAGTTTTCCCAGGACATTTTTTTAGCTGTGTTCTGGATTTTGCTTTCTTTTCCCCCATGCCTTTCTCTGGTGCATCCAAGATTGCCCAGAGCAGAGCTAGTACTCTGGAGTGGAGAAAAAAGCATCCCTTCTCTTTGCTCCTGGTTTGTGTGTCCTGCTTTTTTTACTCAGATGTTTCCTAAATGAATTATTCTAGGTCTAGATAAAGTTCTGTAAATACTGTACTATAAAGGACTCTTCAACTCTGCTCCATGGAGTGGATTTCATCGGTGTTGGGATCCTTTAAACTTCTTTTGCTGTCGACTGGCTGTAGCTACTGATGACATCTCCACCCCTGCTCCTTTCTGCCAGTGACACACAACAGCTCAGTCTCCAGAGGTTGAGACACTTTGCCCTAACGAAAGTCACTGCATTTACAGTAGATATACTGGGTTGAAATGAAATGTTCTATAACGCACAGGAGGTTAGACTAGATGATTTCAGGGTTTCTTTCAGTTCTACGCTATGTGAAGTCCAGGCTGAAAGCAGATGCTGGAAGTTTTTGTGCTCTAGTCCACCATCAGAGACATCTTGCCTTTATTGTGCCTGACTAGTGTGGAGATGATGGTCCCCATAGGGACTGGATTATGATGCTTAGATGTGTTCTGAGAAGCCGATGTGACTTTACAAATATATTTGTGATGTTATATTTATATACAGGTTTTACTCCTTTTCTGAAGCATTTGTATTTTGTTTTCTGTTTTTACAGAAAAACATGAACTACAACCAAATGACTTGGCTATCTCAAAAACTTTCGAGTCATCCAGTCGTATGTTTGTCTACCGAAAAGATCTGGCTGATTCTTTGGTAAGGATCTCTATTGTACACTTTCCATTTCGGATTTGTCTGTCTCCAGATCAAGAACTTAATATTCTCTCAAGAGGGCTTTGTCAGTAAAGCATTTATTTTTTGCTTCCTTAGTAAAGCTTACAGAGCTGCTGTCTACCTGGGGAAAAGAAAATATCTTGCATTAACAGCAGTTATTTGAACAGTAATGGAATTTGTTCATCAATTTCAAATAGACCAAAGCTTCTGTACGGCTTAAATCTTTCAATCTACATCAGCCTGGAAAAGCTGACCTGTGCTTGTAAAGGACTGGATGGGATGAGGATTATTCAGGGTTTGTGTGACTCTTTCTTCCCCACATTGTGCCTCTGAAGCCCTTGAAGTGGCCAGAACGGAATCATACAAGATGATGGACAAACTCCATGGAATTACTACCTGTAGAATAGGTGGTGTGTGAGTTCTACCAAAATTACTGGGCACCAGTGTGACCTAGTGTTGTGGCACCCGCATGGCCAGTCTGTGGCTGGCCTGCATTGCTGGTGGTACGTCCTCTTCCTTTTGTCTGTCTCCCCATCCTCTCGCTGGTGCTGGGGAGAGGGAGCAGCTAAAAGGGCAGCAAGTCTCTCTCATTCCCTCTGTCCTCAGAAACCAGGACTGCAAAATCTCTCCCCCGTGATTTCCCAAAACCTCAGTGAGGCGGGAACAATCAGGCACTCAAAAAGTTACTCTTTTGATAGTTTTCTGCTAATTATGCAGGTGTTTCAAGGAGAGCACGGGGCTGGTATTGCAACTGACTTTTACGTGTTGTCAGTACTGCTGGGATTGCGCATTCGTCCTGGGGATGAGAAATGTCTGTTTACATTTTGCTGGATCAATGTGCCCCGAAGAACTGACACGCCGCTATCATTGTAATCTGTCATCCCCATTATCTCCGGCGTTTTTGCCACCTCTAAAAATGCGAATATTAAGGGAAGTTTTCCAGTGCAGACAGGTGACAGCCAATCTAGTTTCATTAGTTGCATAATAAAAATCTCAAAACTTGCTGTAACTGTCAGAAATGTAGCACCAAAGTAATGGCTTAACTGATACGAATAATCTTTCATCTTGGCAGACGGTTCATGTGCCAAGTTTCAGCCTGATGAGGTGAAATAACCCAAGAGAAATGCAAACCTTTGAAAATCCAAGCTAATAATGGAAATGTCAAATGACCCTTAACACCAGCAGTACCAGTGCACCCCACAGTAATGTGCTAAGTTTATGAATCAGGATCTACAGTATTTTGCTGTTTGTTGATGATCGCATTTGGAGTAGATTAAACATAAAAAGTATGGATTTATGTTATTTGTAAAGGTGGATTGGTGAGCAAATTGTGTGTATTTATTCTAAATCCGGTCCATTTGCAGAATGATTCCTGTATCTTATAATACAAAAAAATTTCCTGGTGTCTTAATTCAGATTTTATTTTCATTATGCTGTCTGCGGTTTGTATTCAAGGCTTAGAGAAAGAGGGAGAAGGCCTTACCCAACAGCAAATCATTGATGCTATTGACCCATTTCCCGTTTCAAGCTAATTATTAAATAGGCTGTAAGTCCTTGATTTTGACGGGGTGGTGGGGAGGAACAACCCTCAGAGGGCACGTAAAGAGGACTGCTTACTCAGCTCTGCTTTGTGCCGCGGGCCGTTGCAGAACTTTTGGCATTTGCTCAGGATTCTTTTGCTCTTGGCTATTGATTTAGAACCCATTTGCTGAAAATGAGGAATTGCAGCAAAGGTCTGTGAGAATTTTGGGAATCAACACGTGGGATCTTGCCTTAGAGCTAACAAACTTTGACTGGAGCCTCTTCAATGCAATTCATGAGGTAAGAAGCACCGTGCCCGCTTCCAGGTATATTAATCTCATGCAGCAGTTGTGCCATTACAATGCATTTGGGGGCCTTAGTCTTCCTTGATGCTCGGTTTGCTGTGGTGACAGCATGGTTTGGTAGCTCTTACTGGTGGGGGCATTGAATCAGGTCCAAGAGATGTGTTGCAATCCTTGATGCTGAAAAAAAATTGTCAAAGGTTTGTAATTTCCCTGCCCTGGGGCATCTCATACGTTCCCTGTATACCTGGTAGGTTTTATTGAGGTTTGCCTCGAGAGAGTAAAGAGCGTGATTATTCTTTAAAAACTGTCTGAAACAGTGTGAATGTATTAAATATGCAAATTATCCTTTGCACTCCATAATGTTCCAGTAAATATAGGACTCCACAAATAGGTGTCCTTGATATCACTTTAACCACAAAAGAATTCACAGTCTCAGCAAATTTGATGGTGACATTACTGTTCTTGTTAGGCTTCATTGAGATAAAATACACCGGGCAGGCTTTATAAAACGGGATAATGGCCCACTTCAGTGCCCATTGGGTTGTTTCAATGACTTTGATAGGTTCTGGTGTGAGCTGCTGAGTGAAATATGCAGTTCACAGTACAAAATGTCACTTTAAAATATCATTCACTGAAAAGAATGGTGGTTTTCTGAGAAAATGAGTGGGAAATTCCCTTGCTTCTTATCAGATAATTTCGTTGATCTTTCATTTCAGGTTCCTTTATTCAGGTTAGACACTTGACAGGTAGTCAGGTTTGGGGAATTTTGGGCAGAAATCAAGGCCCACATCTCTATTGATGAAAATTTGGCTGTCTGGGGGAAGGAGTTTGAATGGAAATTTTTCAGGTCCTACAACGGTTGCTTTTTAATACTGGAACAGAAGTGATGAAATACAGAAAGAGACAGATTGTTGATGTCCTATAGCTGGCTGTAGCCAGAAGTGGAACTGCGGGAAATCTCACAAGAAGAGCATGCCTTGCAGGACTTCAAGGCCACCTGCCTACTGTAATAAGCCCTTAGAGGTTGCTAAGCCAAACCTGGACCTTGAATCATTTGAGATTGACTCATTGACGATGAAAAAATAATCATTTGTAACCAGGTCTTGTTTCAAAAACATACTTCTAAATAATTTATGATTTATTTACATTTATTTTTATATCCCTAATAATGTTGCCAATGTCTTCCAGCAAGAGCTGATATACTTCACGTTCAGTAGACAGGGCAGTGCTGAAAACACCGAGAATCTCAGTCTTCTG
Source organism: Microhierax caerulescens (assembly GCA_035590215.1). Lineage (NCBI taxonomy): Eukaryota > Metazoa > Chordata > Aves > Falconiformes > Falconidae > Microhierax > Microhierax caerulescens. Next base: position 111,389,459 of record JAVJGJ010000047.1, read on the forward strand.
CTTCAAAGGTGCAACGAGGTCCAGCTTTGGGTTGCCACTGAGATACTCCTCTGCAGCCAGCTCTGCAAACGTGTACAGCTAGTCAAAAAGTTCATCAAGATTGCTGCCCAGTAAGTTACTAATGTTGCAACAAAACCCCTTGAATTCACATGCTTTATTTGGTGAGAAGTAGGTGTAAAAGCCAAGAAAGGAAACTAATTTGTCATCCTGTGTTTTAGTAGTGTAGTAAGCGTACCTGGACAAAGCAATCCATAAGTAACAACAGCAAACACTGGCCTAAGCTAGACGTGGTAGAGTATATGCTGCTCAGATCTTCCCCAGCAGCTTAGCTGCTCTGGCTCCAGTATCAACTGCAAAATTCCCGATAGTGCAGAGATATTTCCTTTCTTAGCAGAAATAACCTGAGGACCGTAATACAAAACTATTTGAGCAGCAACACACTCACTAAAGACTACACAGAAACCAAAAAACTCTGTTATAGTCTTGAAAGTCCTACCTCTAGAGAAGAAACTAGCTGCAGTAAGGTGTTGCCCCACGTAATCTTCTCTGGAGTACTCTTGTATTTATGGAGGGGTTTCTTCACTGATTAGATTTGATGGTCTCTTCTTGCAGTATTACTAAATAGTGCTGGCATTTATTCTATGCCTTGGAACAGAATACGGATATACACTATCCACATATACACAGAGACTTCTTTTCTCTGTAATTCTAGTAACAAAACGGAGCGATTTAAATATGTGCAACATTCTCCTCTCTCTCCACTTGTTGGTCTTCTGCAATATTTGAATAGGCACATTCATGGAAAAATACATAATTTGTTCCCTTCATCAGCTCGGTTGATTTAATTTGCAAGGCACTTACATGCAGAGGACTCCACTGCTGAAGCAGTGCCTTTGGTGAAATGAATTCTTCTAATGGGATCTAGCGTAATTCATAAATGTAATTTGGTGTAGTTTGCCAGTTGATTGGTATCCAGTAATATGTTCATTTTCTCCCTTAGCAATGGCCAAGTTTGGTCCAACTATGTCAAAAACGGTTGGTTCTCTGTGCCTTGCTCGCGCCACGGAAGTATTCATTTGCATTCCAGCAAAAGTTTCAAGTCCGTTCCACAAGAATAGGGATATGTATGCCATCTGACTAAAATGTTGCTGTATTTGATTTCCATCTCAGTTAAGTGAAAAGCTGAAGTTCTGGAGACTAAATACATTTTGTCAGTGAATGGTAGACAGGCTCTCCCAGTGCATTGCAGAAGCACCCATCATCATAGCACGCAGATGGTGAAGTAACGGATGCACAAGTGAGTGAGTGTGGTGTTTGCTCGGGGTCCTTCATTTTCATCAGGAAAGCAGCTTTCTGAAAGAAGGCATTATCAGATCTCCTCACTTGTGGAGGAGCTGATGAAAGAGGACCGCTTAGGGTGGAAGGGTAGCATGCTAAGCACGGGGCTCTCACCGTGAGGCACAAGCCAAGCGGCCCTACTACTCTGTTTATGGCTGAGGCGGATAGGTAGGGAGCTGTGAGCAGCTCTGGCTGCTCCCTGGATTCTGCTCCTGGATTCAGCCGGGAATCTTTGTCTATGACTTTCAGCTTGTCAGGAAAGCACCAGGACTAAGATGTGATGTTCAGCGTGTGTGTGCCTCACTGTTGAGGAAGAGCTGAAGGAGGTGGAAGGCTTTTACAGGAGCGTGTCAATACATAAAAGGGAAACGGAGGTTTTGAAGCACAGCTACGTACGCTTCTGTTGATGAGTTAGTCTAAAACAGAAACAAGTAATTCAGTAAAGAAAATTAATTTGCATGTTGTTAGAAACGAACGTCCTGAGGAGTTACAGACCTGGTCAACGTAGGGTTAGAGTAAAGGGATTGTAACGGCAGCCCGAGCAGTGGCTGACTGCCGGACAGACCTTCTCCCTACAGCTCTTTGTGAGAAGTGGGCTCACCCAGCAGACAGTTCGTTCCGGCGGTGGTGGACACCTTTCTTGTTTCGGAACGAGTTATCTTTGGGAGCTGCCTGACTTTAATAATAAAAGGAGTCTAAGCAACAAAGTCAGGATTAACTTTAAGACAGGTGAAGTGAGAAATGCACCGTTTCAAGATAGTAGAACGGTGAGTGCAAGCTTTGTAAAACCTGTAACAAGTGCTGGCAAGTTCCCAGTCTAAGGCCTGGGCACGTACTTTTCCCTGATGATAAATCTCAGTGAAGCCAGTAGATTCATTTGTACTTAAAATTATCTTAAAAGAGAATTCTTTCTCTTTCTCCCTCTCTCTCTCTCTCACACACACCCACCCTATGTTTATAGGGGTCTTCAAGAATCTGCAAGAGAAAGGAGAATCTTTTTGTTTGAAAAGGACACAATATTTCAGGATTTCAGATTTCCTTATGGACTAGGAATAGGCAGGATCTTATCGTCTATAGTAAAATGTCAAAGAATAGAGGTATCAAGGACATTCCATAGGGACCTGGACTGGAACCGGTGCTAACTGCAACTAATTTATAGGGATATGTAAATTGAACATTAATCAGATTTTCAGACAATAAAAATGATGAGGGATTGCAAATGCATTGGGGGATAAAAAAAAAATAATAAATGATCTAAGGAGTCTAGTGGCATGTGCAAACAACAGTAGGATAAGATTTAATTTAGATAGATGCAGAGTAATTCAGCCAGAGAATGCTAATACTGAGCTGAAGAAATAAAAGCATGATTGTAAAGAACAGTGCTGTGACAGAGGTCCTTGGGTGATAATAGATGACAAATTAAAGGCAAGGACAGAGTGTGATGCTGTTCCAAATAAATAATTTGCTATTTGTTTTATACTTGCATAGGAGAAAGGTGTAAGAACTTAGATCCCAAACGGTAATTATGTTTCTCCTTCCCTCCCCGCTGTCTCACTACATCTCCTTGGTAAGAAGGAAACAGATGAGAGAAAAGTTAAAATAAATTATAAAGAATTCAATGAAGGATCGTAACGATATGGAAAAGTAGATTGCAGGCCATGACCACAAAGAGAAATTGAAGGAACCAATGATGTACAATTTGAGAAAAGATGAAATAGGGGATGAAAATATTTATACTACAACAGAATAGAGGTCAAGGATTTATTCTGTATGGTAAAGGATGTCTGAGAGCAACTTGAACATTGAAAATGGAAAATTACTTTTGACAGCAAAGGGAAAAAAATAACCTGCCAACAACGGGCTTGATGAGACAGTGGAACATTTGCTGAAAAACTTCTTAAGAGACCCTATCACCTAGACTGCAGGTGGTCATGAGAGGACATTTAATGAGTTCATTATGTGGAAGATGATTGTATGTTAGTGCTGAGGGTTGAAATGGGACTCAGTAACCTAGGATACCTGTGCATTCCATTTATCTCTGATTCTGAGTACTAAAAATCGGAATACAGCATTCATATTTTTATTCCACAGCTGTAAAGCCCAAAGAAATCTGAATTCATTCTTTGCTATTGTTATGGGTCTCAACACTGCATCTGTCAGCCGGCTGTCTCAGACCTGGGAGGTAAGATGCATCTTCGTATCTTTTAGATGCTGTCAGAACCATTTCTTACAAAGGTTGTATACTGGCCAATTACCTTTTCTTTCTAATGACTGTTTTTCCATGCTGAAATCAAACACCAAGTTAGTGTCAGTACTTCCCTGCAACCTGAAACCTTAGATACGCAGCTCTTCAAATAAACACTCAAATAAAACTAAACGTGTCCTTCCAGGGCTTTTAAATAAGAACAAAGCAAGGAGATCATACCCTCTTCAAAAAAAAAAAAAAAAAAAAAAAAGTGCGATAAATTATCCTAGCATTTGAATTAGATGTCAGAACAGAAGGTCTTATAAAGGTGGCTCCAAACAAGTAATACCTTATTATGGAATAATGTCATTTAAAAAAAATACAAAGTAGAAACAAACCTTCTTTAATTCTCCTTTATCAGCTCTTTTGCAGCTGCTCATCTTGAACAACAAAGTTAGGAAACGAGCCCTGAGAAAGGAGCATACTGGGGAGCAAAGATTATCTGCTGAAGAAGCTACCAGTTGCTACCAGTTGCTATACAGAGCATGGGATTTTAGAGGAGGGTCCCACTGGGGTCTGTGTTTATATTGTGGATTTTTTTTTTCAATCCAGGTAAAGTATTGAGTGGTAGTATCTGCAAGCTTGCTATATCTGCTGCTGAACCAAAAATTGGAGAAGGAGTAATTTAGTGTGATGGGGTGAAGGCTTATCGCTCTTCCATGCCCTCAGCATCACAAGTGAGCAGTACTTGGAAAAATATCAATCTGTACTACGAAGCGGCAGAGATCGGCTGTGATCTCCTGCCTGGGTGATACTCTTGAGCACCAACAGCTGAACTCAAAAGGCCATCAGAGACTTTCAAATCTATCTAACACTTTCCAGAGCAAAATCTTCCCCCTTAGCTGAAATCAGACACGTGGAGGCATCGCTGCACACGTCAGTGGCTTTGGCAGGCAGGGAAACAAGGGCAGTGACTGCTTCTGCGGGGAGTTTACAGGGGCTCAGACGGGCGAGGAGGCGCTAACTTTCAATAACAGATAAAGCAAAAATTTTATGGAAAAAACCATACCTGAGGATGGTGATACAGAAGCCCCTTGTCGCTCCTATTTCTAAAATGCCCCTGTAGGGAACGTTTGCCCTTGCCTGCTCTCACGGGTTCCCTTCATCCCCTTTCTCTGGGCTTTGGCAGGAGAGCAGAAGGAACTAAGTGTTGTGTCAAAGGCACCTGGTGGCAATGGTGTGGATTTCTCCCACATGGAAACACGCAGAGCTCTGCTGTGTGGTGAGACCTCTGGAGATCGTGTGCTGCTGGTGGACTTCTCTCAGGAAAAGCAGAAAATATTGCTTGTTGGAACAGGGAGTGCATCAGCATATGTAGTGTTGTAAATACGTCATGTTTCTGTGTGTAAAATATTTATGAAGTCGCATGCATATTTTTTTTATTTATAAAACTTCATTGCACTGGAAATGTCAAAAGCAGAAGGTTATTTGCATTAGTAACGCGACTTCCAGAAAGTAGAGCAATGTTTATAAATTAATTATAATTACTTACACATGTAAATTAAACCACCTAAATTTAAGCAACCATTTAGTCACTAAATTATATTGGCTCTGCACTTGAATTCTTAAAGAAGTAGTAGTATGCTGCCAAGCATATTCCTCTACATTTTTTCTACAGTATGCAGTGTTGTAATGAGCCTAACTTTCTCTGATTGAAGATATTAAAAAGGTGCAAGTGCAGTTCCATATTCAGGTATTTTAGCGTTTTCATCATACAGCACATTCAGTCCTGAATCTCTTTTCTCTTGGTAGCGTCGCTGGCTGTCAGGGTCTAAGGACAAAGACAAGACAGGATTTGTACTAGGGGGGATATCTTTCGCAATACAAACTAGTCTGGTTGGAAAAAACAGACAGACCGTAAGGTCCACACTCCATCCTTGAAGTCTGAAATCCAGCAGGAAATTTCAAACTGTAGAGTGATTGCTTTGGGTATAATGAAGTGAATCCATTAAAGCAGGGGTCCTCAAACTACAGCCCGTGGGCTGGATACGGCCCCCCAGGTCCTCAATCCGCACCCCCCCCCCCGGGATT
>JAVJGJ010000047.1:111409870-111421297 GCA_035590215.1 Microhierax caerulescens
TCTCTTTTCTTTCTCTCTTTTCTTTCTTCTCCCCTTTTTTCTATCTAACTGTTACCTCATGCATTGCACTGAAACAGCAAGTCGTTTGGATCACTGGCCATCGTACTTGTGACTGGCACCCAACAGGTTGGCATACCAGGGACTTTGTAATGCACAGAGCAGCGGGCAAGGCATGGCTTTCTGATCCACCCCCTTTCTCCTGTCTTGCAGGCAATGAAGTTCCTTCGAAAGAGCATCATGAGCTGAAGCCATACATCCATCACCTGCACGTCATCGACAACCAGCAAGCTCTGTTTGAGCTTTCTCACAGGATAGAGCCGCGAGTGTGAGCGTACACAGCTTCATATAACCTTGTAACTGCAGCACTTTGAATTAAGTGAATGTTTATGCCAAGCATGTTGCTTCCCTATATAAGAACAGTTTACTGAGTTTTATCAGTAGCTTACACAACATGCACAGGAAAATCAGGCAAGAGCCAGCTGCTCGTAGAGTTGCAGGGCAAGCTTGGTGCCATCCGTGCTGGTCACCAGGACAGGAGGGCATGGAGCAGCGTCCTTTGAGCTCAGGAGCTTGGTTTCTGTGAAAATAGTTTGGTCCAGTGTAGCTTTCAATGCAGATTCTGCCAGTATTAGAATGAAAGGAATCATCGTGTCACAGCAGCAAAACATTTCAGCAAGCAACATGCCACAGAAGGATTGATTCTCAGTTCACCGTAGTATGTACCTCACTAATTCAAGGCTGCCAAAGTATTGTTGCCAAAAATACTGTGCAATCCTGCTCCCCTGAGTCCACTGGAATATCTCGTTTGAGATAAGTGCGGACAAACAAGAATGGAAATATAAAAAGACAGTGCACCAGATGAAACTCAAGAGCATGTGGTGATGCAGAGGTCAGCAGTAAACAGTTCACACCGTCATGGCCCCTTAAGAATCTGCTTTATAAATCACCCTGTGAGAGCCAATCCACTTTTGTTGCAATTTGTGGTCACAATTGTTTGTACGCTGAAAAAATGTTGTTTTCTTCCTTTCAGTTATCTCAGATTTAGCACCAGCTCCTGCAGTTAACGTGTTATAAATTACGATAGCAGGAGCTTTGCTTGGGTTACAGGCTCCTTGGTGTCTATTCAGAGGCAATGCCTAGGTCTACCTGCGTTCCTAACTCACCTCCTGGAAATCCTGTTTCAGCAGCTAAAACTTCGCCTAACTTGCACGCACTTCTAGTTTTTAAAGAACAAAGGGGTACACCTTACAGGGTACCAGTGTGATTACCTGCATACACAGCACGCTGTCAGATCAGCATCCCTTTACTGCTTCTGTCTCTCTCACGCCCCTCCCCTAGCCAATTCTCCTGTAGCTAAAAGTACTACTGGGCACGTACTGAGGCAGCATTTCTAAAGTCTTTTCTATAGCTGACCTACATCAAGCATCACCATCGCTGTGGCTCTGGTTTTCAGTGCTAAGAAGTTGTCCTGAAGTAATCTAGTGAATGCCACAGGCGATGCTCAGTGTGCTGTGCAGTCTGGCATGTGTTTGTACACTCACCGTAACGGTCTCTTTGCAGAGCAGGGAGGATACATTGCATTGCTTGCCCATCTCAATTGTATGTTTTCCACATGAGGAAGACTTCCAAGAAAATGCTCCTTTACTGAAATGTGGGAATACTGAAGTAGCATGCTGTTCATCATTGTGTTATCTCTGGTTTAAAGGGATTTTTTAAAAAAGCAGCTTTAACAAGTAGTCTGTGGGGGAATCTGTAGGATGCATTCGGTTTTCCCATCTGTGAAATATTGTATAGATCTATTATTGTAAAGGAAACAGATGTTTCAGAAATGTATTTGCTTGTACTTTGTTATTATCAAATACTATATGATTTTTTTTTTTTTTTTAGAAAAAAAATCTTCTTTTTACCCAGTAAAAAGAAAAAAAAAATAAACTCTTGCTGGCCATGGAGTAAAAATTTCCTATGTTCTTCTGTAGATGTGACTGCACATATTGTAAATAACTCTTTTGTGCAAACAGACCAAAACTGTTCAGGTGAGGATACTAGCTGCAGTGGGCTCCTTTTTGCAGTGTAGGAACACAACAAACCAGGTGCTGTGTTCCTGCAGGTCTTTCTCTGGGTACAGCACTTGGGGAATTCCCACCTTCGCAGCCTTACCTGGATGGTTTGCTGGGTTTTCAGCTGCCCCTTGTGAAATCTTTTTTAACACGGTGTTATTTTTAGGAGCCTGTGTGTAGCCCTGCCTGCCTGCTTCGGGTCATACGGTGTCACGTTCTAGGCCACAAATCGTTCTGTTGGAATCTGTGGGAAAGGGAGCTTTAGAAGATATTCAGGTTGAGAAAAGCGGGGCTGTTTCTCAGTTCATTGCATTTGGCTCTGTGATAGTTTTGGTAGTTATTGCTGATGAAGCAGCAGCAGTGCCAGAGAAGAATAAAAGACAGGAAATGAAAGAAGGGGAAAAAAAAGAAATAAAAACCCCTCAAAAAACCAGAGGAAGATGGCTCTGTGCTCGGGCTTTGATTTGAAAGCATGCTAGAGCCACCTCTGCCGGTTCAAAATGGCTGAAGCAGATGGATGGGTTAACTTGTACCAGTAGGCCTCGAGCCAGCTGAGGCACTGGCTGTCTGCACCGCTGTGACTTTGTACTATATAGTTTGAAGGCACATAGCCAGCATTAACCTCGTTATCTGTGTGGTGGCTATTTGGACCACTGTTTAAAACTTTACAAGCTACTTTTCGTTGTGGCCTGTATAACTTGGATATAAATTGCTGGTCTGAGGAGCCGAGGTGGGCGCATCAGTTTCACATTGAAAATATGGACCTCATAACTGTTAGCATAAAGGAAAGGCAAATAGCCCAAATCTGTACATAACATGTCTAATACAAAAAAAGGTCCTTCAGAGTCTGTGTTCAACAAGGTGGAGTATCGCAGGACTGGGCTGCAGACTGGCAAGCAGCTTGGAGGTGTGGTTGGGAGGAAACATGGAACACCCTGTGACAAAGGGTGACACTATACAGCCTCTGCCAGGGTCCAGCACTGGTGATAGCATAGGATTTTTTTTATATCCTTCAATATTACAATTGTGTTACATAGGATAAAATCCATGAATTTTTAAGTTCAGTTTATCGCAATCACACTCGAGGTTAAATACTCTGCATATTTTCTTAGTAGCTAGGAGGAGTAATTAGACAGAACAAAGGAGAAAGCTGGGACACTTTATACTTCTGGGCACAGGATTTTGTTGCATCAAATTTAGATGTTTCTATGACATAGCTTTTTGATTCCAGCCCCATCTTGGATAGAAATAAAGCACATTTGCATGACAGTGGCAACAAAAAGGGTGTTATCAGAAATAATAAGACGTGCTGCTGTAACATTACACAGAAAGATGTAAATACTAAACATATTAGCAGAGTAGTATTTATTTGCATAGCCTATTTATTGTCATCTTATACACTGTTAAATACTGGGATGAAGTCAATGAGCTGAGGTAAGAACACCTGCCTGTTCGTTCTCTCTGAGTGCCATCACGCTGTCTGCTTGCATTAAAAGTAATAAAATAGAAAACCCCAAATCAAGGTATTTACCTAACTTCTCAGGGACTACAGCTAGTAGTTATCCAACATTACAAGACCTGGTATGTATGAAATAATCTGATTTACCAGAATCAATGTTGCCAATGTTGTCCTTTTCATATTTCATGCTTGTCTGCCTCTGTATATATTGTGTTGTGTATTTATGAGAGCTGGTAAGCAATAATTTATATGTCAAAATGGCCAAGCAATACAAGGTTAAAACTTGTAGAAGCAACTGTTACATTTATCTTGCATTTTCCAGTGTTTTTTAATATTGCTTTACAAAATATAAAAACTACCTTAATGACATCTGGGCTCTGTGCCTTCATGCCTATCACATGCACTTACTGTTCCTAAGGGGAATATTTTATTTCCAGTCATTCAGTTCCACAAACCCTTGCTACATTTGTGAGGTGGTGCAGACTCGTGTAGAGGCCCTGGAGCCTGACCCCATTCAGAGCTGTGTGTCTGCCTCTGGTCAGTGGGACTCACTGGTGCTGATGTTTCAGAAGCAGGGATGATGTTAATGGGGTCTCAGCTGTGCTCTGTTATCACGGCACAGTCTAAGGGGCCTGGAGCCACCGTGAGAAGTCCCAGTGGGAGAGGGGAGGAGTAAATCTATCTTAATATCCTCTGGAGCCTGCTTATTAGCACTTATCTCTTACTGGGGACAGCACATGCTTTCCCCTGTCATCAGATGTCCCTGTTGATGTGATTTCCTCTCCCTCCTCTTGGCTGGCCTGCAGCAGGGAAGGCAGAACCCGTGATGGGCTGCAAGTCCTGCCCTTCCTTCCTCCCTTTCCACTTGCAAACCCTGGGAACCGCTAAGCCAGACCTGGCTGTTTCACACAGAAGTAACTTGCAGCATGATGTCTGTTCCAAGTGCTTTACAGTTGGGCATACTTCATCCTCTGAGGGCCTGCACCTTAAATAGCCTTAAGCCTGACCTAACTGTGCCAGTGTTAATATAGAGGTAGGGTGAATTTTAACTGTAGTAGTTAAAACAGTACAAGCCCAAGTTGTTGACACAGCTCTATAATGATGATTAAAGATACCTTACAGCCAGGCATTCTTTTTCAGATCCAGCTGTGCAAGCTGAAGAATTTACAGTCCCAGCTGTTCATCGCTGTCCTTCATTGGAGATCATTGCTCTCCACAGTGTAGCTCAGGAGACCTGGGGAGTATCTCCTAACCAGTTGCAATTAATCAGCTGGACCACTTCAAGCTACGCGCAGCTAACTTTGCACCAAAGGGCTCTTCTTCCACCCATCAGCCTTGCTGGGATGTTGTCACGGGGAGCTAGAACGACAGTATCTTTATGGGCATTTGCAGACAGGAAGGTGTAGGTAGAGCTGAGGATAGCTGCCTTACAGCTCCACCTGTGCTAGAAGAGCCACAAGAAGAGGCTGCTGCACCGCAGATGTCCCTTCAGACCATCCTGCTGAACTATTCAGACATGGGCTCCTCTATTCCTGTCAACCAAAAAGCTTTATTGGCAAAGGCTTGCTCAATTTAAGCTGCTCAATGGACTCTGAATTTTAACTGAAGTGATTAGAGAGGCCTGTGATGGGCTGTTCCCGCGGGAGCTGAGTGAAGGTGAGAGGCAGCAGGTGGGGGCAGTTTCCTCTGGGGCTAGTAGAGCCCTCTGTGCAGAGTGGGGCTGACCTGCGTGGGGATCGCTGCTCTATCCCTGGTAGAGATGATTCCTGCTTCTCAGTGGAAAAAAGGACATCCAGCCTGGAAAGCAAACCCCCTGAATATTTTCTCTGTTTCACATCCCAGTAAGCTTTCGTGCCACGCAGAGCATCTGCCCTGGAGTCCTGCTTTCTTCTGCTGTGGGAATGGCAGCCAAGTTACACACACAGCAAAACCTGAGGAAGGTAAGTCTTCCTCTGGCTGTTTACCTCTGCACCTGCAATGATCACCATTTCACACTGGAGAGTTGTGCGATGGCGCCCTGTGTGCGCGGCTACAGCAGCACTGTAAAATGCCTGTAGTTGTATCAGAGTGAACAGAAGCGTGCGGTGCGGTTAGTAAAAGCTGGAGAACTGGGGGCCTGCAAACGTGGGACAAATGAACGATTTCTTAAGCAAGGAGAGAGGTGTTCTCCCCTGCATTCCTGTCTGGGAGGTCAATGGATTTCGTAAGAGTCTTGGAAAGGTCCAGAAAGCCTGGCAAAAGTGAGCTTCAGCAGCAGCCCAGCCTCAGAGCCTTTAAGACACCAAAGAATGGCAATAATAGTCTGCGTAATTCTGATTTTCACTGCCCACTGCAGTGGTAAGCAGTTGCAGCTGGCTGTCTCCCCAGGAGGTCTGTGTTGCCACTTGCTTAAGAGGCACCAAGATCTTTGCAGATCTGCATTCAGGGAACTGGCTGGGCTTTAGCATCTTTTTTCTGTCCCTTTCCTATCCCAGGCAGGCTACGGGAGGAGGAGAAGGGGCATCATCATCTTGAAAGCCTTGGAAAGCCTTTGCTCTGAAGGGTGCTGCTGACCCTTTCCAGGCTCGCTTCCCCAGGAGGAATCCTCAGGGTAGAGGCAATCCTTGTCCTTACCTCCCCATGGAGAAAAACACAACAATCCTAGAGAAACCAGGAAAAACTTTATTTGGGGGTCAGGAAGGAGAAGAGCCATTCAGGTGGTCACGTAAACCCAGCAGGTGAGGAGGAAGCCCTTCCTTTGTGTTGTCTGCAGGGGTCTGATTAATTGCACCTGGATACTTGGCTGTTTGTTACCTTGCAGGGAGAGGTGGGTAGTGCTGGGTTTGTGTGCAAGTAATACTGTTGCCTAATGAGAGATCTTTGTGTGGTGGCTTTAATGCAATGCTCTTTACAGTCCTGGTGCTGTTAGTTCCTCTCCGTACAGTTTCAGCTCTCACCTGTGTAGGAAGGGGTCAGAGCAGTGCTGGGGGTGCTAAGAAATAGCAAATCAACATAGTTTAGAGTAGCATTTGATCAGAAAACCAAACTTTACCTTTTTTTTAGCATGAAGGACAGTCGCTGCCTGCCTTGAATAGATGGGTCTTAGATGATGGTTTGTGGAAAGGGACAGGTTATTGATTGCCTAGTCTTTCAAACACATTTTCTTGCAGAAAGTCGTCAGGGCTTCTGCAACTTGCAGCTTTTTATTTTGGTCTCCTGCTGTCACTGTCAGCGGTGCAAGTCCTTTCCTGCCTGCAGTGGTAGGAAGAGCTGGTTCAGAGTAACTGCTAGTGCTCCGAGTAAGGTTGTAAAGAAAAAGCAGTTAGCAATGGCAAACAGCCGCCCTGTAAGCTGTAATAATTAGACATGAAGTAAATGGCACTGCAACAACAACCAACTAAGCAAAAAAACAGGAAAAAAAAAAGGAAGGGAAAAGTCCTGCCATTGACCATGCTGAATGTGGAGCTGCCTTTGCAGGAAAATGGTGAGGCAGGAGTGTCACCTAGCAGGGAGAAGCGAGAGGAATGGGCAGAGCTTGCCCATTTAACCGAAGTGGTGAAGTGCCTCTTGAGAGAGGTACTGCCAGCTGTGACAGATGGCTTGGAAGCGCAGAGCTGTGCTTTACGGGAGGGGAATTGACCAGCACATGTAACCAGGGATGATTCAGACCCAGAGATGACAAAGAATGGCGAGGATCAAGCCCTAGATCAAGCGCATCCGCAGTAACTTAAACAGGCTTTTGGCAAATGCTCATGAGAGCTCTCCGTCGGGCTGGGTGAAGGTTTGTGTTGCGTCGTAAGCAATGAAGCTGTTACTGGGGCTGTGGGGGCCTGATTCCTGTGGGGGCTTGCTCCCAGCGAGTGTGCCCGTCAGTGGGGGTGACTGTGGTGCAGACAAGTGTCTGCTGAGGAATTCTGCTCAGCAGCTCCAGCTGACGTTCCTTTGTCAGCCATAAATCCTTCAAAAGTTCGAAGTCTTCATGTTACATCAAGCAGCTTGGAAAAACTTGCACCAAAGCAAGGCCAGCTGCCGGGTGCCTCTCTCTTTCATTCAGAAAGACTGTGAAGTCAAGTTGGTTTTCTATTGATTTCTGTTGGGCCTTAAAAACTCTGGATGCCCGAAGGTCTGCTGTCGGGCTGAGTCCCTGGCTACACCACGAAACCGAATGTGTTCTATGAATCCAATTTGAAACACTTTAAGGCAGCCAATAACTGCAAACTGCTTCATCTGCTGCTGCTGCTGGGCTTCATACAGGGTCAGCACCTCTGGTCACGGTGCCAGAAGAGGGCCAGGCAGAGCTGCTGGGTGTTGGGTGCCCTGTCACATTCACAGGGATGAAAACTGTTGTGGCTGATGCCAGCTGCCAGCATCGACCTTGGCTCGAGGCCACAGCTATGTGCTCCAGCATCAGGGCACGTTGTTGGTTGGAGGCCACGTTTTGCGTCTAGTAGCTGCTGATGTGATAGTAGGAGCGATAGAGAGAGAGGGGTATAGAACAGGACTGGGAATTAATTGAACAAATCCAACGTAGCAGAGGCAGAACAGAGGGGGACTGTTAAGGGAAAATAACATACAAATCTGAAGAAAAGTCACATGTCTGAAGACACCCTTGTTAGTGCTTATCTGATGAAGTTTACTTCATTTTAAATGAGGTAATTCACTTTACTTTTAAATAAGAGTTTCTGCTGAAGAATGTAATTTAGTTTAGCCAATCAAATTTCATTGTGTGCTTTTTGTCAGCTTGATTTATTTCTCAGAGCAATTTGAGTGACTCCAGGGAACTTGGTCTGGCTTTGTACAAGTGCAAATGAAGAAAGACTTAACTAAATGTTAAGGTTTTCAGAGGACATTGAGAGGTAGTAGTAGTGTGGCAAAGGTAGCTATCATTTCCCAGAAAAAATAACTAGACAAGAACCTGCCAGAGCTATTTGTTACAAAAAAGCAGGCAGGGTTTTATGGGGGAAGCCTCTGCAAAGGGCACATCACCATTTTGACCAAGCAAAGGGCTTGGCTGACTATGGTTGGTCGCAGCAAAAGCTGCTGCTAGCTAAGAACAAGGTTTTCCAGCAGCTAACCTCCTCTAAGCAATCTCTTCCCTTTTGAAAGCTTGGATACCTTTGACATCTAGTGGCGAAATCCTGTGCCTGGAGAGTCAGTTTATTGCATCGAAACTGCCTGGGTGACCTCAAGGGACTGCAGGACATAATGCAGCAGCGAGAGGCTCCTCTGTCATCTGTGTGGTCCGCTGACCCCAGTTTATTAGATTTGTTGACTCAGATTCCCATTTAAGTGGCCTGATGGGATTATCTGTTCAGCCTTTTTGTGCACATTTCCCCGTGGATTTAGTGTTCAGGCTTTATGATGAGAGTGCACATTCACTTAGGACCGATGCTAACGGGAATAAAGACTGGTGCCTTCTCATCTGTCGGTAGCCCCCAGAGTCAGCGTCTCATCCAAAGCGGTTGGCTGCAGTGTGAGCATTTGGTCCGGGGCAGCTTCTCCAAACACACCACAACGCTGTCTGGGTGCATTTCACAAAAGCAAGCAAATCCCCTGTCTGCTGGGTTAATGGCGTGAGGCTGAATTCGCTGTTCAATCAAAGGAGTGGTTTTGTGAGCCCAAGGAGCAGGTTTTCCCTGGAAGGTGCTCCTGTACACATGCTCTTGGCAGTCTTGATGACGGTTCGTAGCTATCTACACCCACGTTTTGATAAGGGGGAGACCTGAGCGACAAATCGCTTTGTGTAGCGGTGCCGGGCTTTGATCCTACATACCACGTGCTGCAAATGAATTGGACTATGAAAGGAAAAAGGTTGCTCCTGAGTTTAGAGCTCTTAAATGCTGCTGTCCTCAGGGTGTGAAGCAAGGCTGTGCTGGCTCCTGTGTCCTGGGGCAGGCACAGGGTCCTGTGCTGCACCTGGGGAAGGGGCTCTGGGGCTGCTCTGCTGTCCCTGTGCCATCATGGGTCATGTCCTCTTTAACACGGGCAAACTGCCCCGATTTCCCCGTATCTGCAGTACTCCCATGAGCACAGCTGGAGCTGCCACGTGCTGTCCCAGGGAAGCTGCAAATAGAAAAGATGGGAGGATTTGGGAATTAGTTGTAAGTTGCTGGTTGATAAGCCAGTGACAGCTAAAATGAGCAAAATCCAGAAAGGCTGAACATGTCTGCTGTCAGCCAGGGACGGCTGTGGGGACTGTGGGAAGTCAGGTCAATCAGGTTTTGGTGTGACTTGGCAAGTAGGAGGACTGTGAATTTGTCACATACACAGTTGTGAAGAAGCATCCAAGAGAGTCAAATATTTGTTTAAGCTGTAGCTGTTTGAGAAATGGTGCATGCTCAGCAAAAGGCTCGAAACAACTAATAGGGAAGTACTTTAAGAAACACCTTCGTGATGAGCTGACTTCAGCTGCGAGGAAGGAAAGACGAGCTGCCGTCAATCACTCCCACTGCTGCGTTGATGCAGCTGCTCCTGAGCCTGCACACCAAGAGAAATAATGAATCTGGGAACTGATCACATCCAAGGCAAACCTCCTCTACGTAATAAACCTCGTATCTGAGATCCTCAAATTGGTAACTGTACTTTACTCTGCTACTGGGCCTAACGAATGCAGCTTATCGCGGGTCTCCCCAGAGACGAGCTGCTGTGATAGACTGAAACTATGGTCTATGGTCGCAGGGACACAGGGACAGTCCCTGATTGGTGTGGGGTGATAACAGGGGCTGTTAACGCTTGCTCTTCACAAGCACCCCTCTTCCCAATTCCAGGGAACAGCAGCTAAAAAAAAATGTCAAAACCCCTCATGCATTTAGTGCCACTCAGAGGGAGATGAGGACAAATAGAAAATGCTAACCGGTTAGAGTCACCAGGAGGCAGAGAGAAGTTGCTGCCCCTGTTCCGCAGATGAAGAAACTTCAGAAAGAGAGAAGCTGAGAGATTTGGCTGAGGTCACACAGAGCTGGGACACCATCCAGATTGCTCTTACCTGTCCTTGAGCACTTCCAGACCGTTGGTGCTTCTCCTGCTCTCGCTCGCTAAACCAATTATATACAATATATGTATTGTATATGACATATATATGTATAATATATGACAAAAGTCAAGGAAGGCAAAAGAGGCAAGAACCTGGCAGAGGCAACTGGGAGCTGGAGTGCGGCGGGGCACGGCACGGCCTCCCCATCTCCAGGAATCGCCCAACTTTCTGCTTGGCATAGCAGCCGTAGCGTTGCTTGCGTGGGCTCTTTACTCCACGCACTTTGAGGCTTTTTGTACCTTCTTTTGAGGAGACCAGTGTGACATGGAAAATCTTCCCCTGTGGATTAGAGACTTGCTTCTCGAGAAGCGTGTCCATCCCAGTTGGTGAACTTCCCGCAGCTGCTTTGGGGACTCCTTTGCAGTCCCTTCCACTCCCTGTGGCTGCTTGAGAAGCCTCATCTGGGAAACTGAAGTTGTGTTATGAGGAGGGAAGGTGAATTGCACGGAGGTAGGTGATGCAGTCCACAACCACAGGTACACGGGGGGCGTTTTGGAAGCTGGAGATAGGTGCAGCACCTTTCTGAGGCTCCTGCTTCAGCAGATGGGGAGCCCCCTCCTTCTGGAGGCTGTTTGGCTGGGGGGGCTCCTTGCTCTCTGCAGGTGGGCACGTCCCCAGCCTGACCCTCGACACCCTGCTCGATGGCTTGCATTAGCAGTAGTTTATTCCCTGGGTCTCTTACTCTGCCAAAAGAGCAACTGGGTGTTAGCGGTTTGGGCTTTACCAGTATTTAGTTTACTGGGTTTATTTTTAATGTGAATCCCTTCATTGAAGGAGGGGCGGTATCACGATCCAAAGATAGGATTCGTGGTTAGGTTCTTTTACTTGATTTCGGAATACAAAAGGTTATAAATACACCAGGGATTCAGACAACCAAAAAACACTTTATTGTGTGCTCA
>JAVJGJ010000047.1:111421397-111440867 GCA_035590215.1 Microhierax caerulescens
TTTTTATAGTCTTTCTCAAAAGCGAGGGGCAACCGGCCAAAAAGGTGAGAACGGTACGGAAAGTACTGGCATGCCGCCTCTCATTCTCAGTGCAGCCCGGTCAGGAACACTTCACATCCCTCTCACAGTGCGTTCCATTCCTGTAACTGGCACCTGGCAAGCGTCTCACCTTGGTCAGGCTTATGCAGAGCCCCCTCTCACCCTCTCTTACGTTTGAGATATTTACAGTTTTTGTCCTTTGTCGATGATTGTGAGGGAAAATGAGAGATTTTTGGACCGTCTCTTACAGGCGGTTCCCTGTGTGTTCCTAGCCTGCAGTATCCTGGGCTGAATGCCAGCAAGGGCTTACTGTGACCCAAAACCAGGTAACCTGACCTAGAAAATTGTCCTGTCTTGTGCACAGGATTCCACCCTCGGTTGATTGACAGGTGACGGAACGACAAGACTAGATTCTACTTTTGAGCTTTATTCTCCTTTATGCTAGCAGTCACTTCTGGAGTAAGAGGCAGTACTTGTAGGAGCAAGAATCTGCTGCTGATGCAATTGAGGGGAAAGAAGAAGCTTTTTTAATCTAGTTTTTAAATAAAAATATCTCATTTGCTTCCCTGTCTTATCCCTTGTTAGCTTTCTGGGTACTTGAGACATTTTCAGCTAAATCTGGAAGAGTCATGAAAGGCTCAGAAATAATTATGTTATGTGCCTGTGAGGGAACTCGGGGGGCAGCTGAGAGATGGGGTGTGGGTGTGTGTCAGACAGGAGGGTGCAGCACTGTTCCTCATCCCCGTGGTGCTCGGTGGCCAGCAGGAAGCCACCTCTTGCCTGATGCATGTTAGCTCTTGCCCAGTGGAAATTTTGCTGGTCACAGGAATCAGCGTGTGGGTGTGTTTGAGCAAGGTACCATTGGTGCACCTTGCTTTTCATCCTGGAGGTTCAATGTCTGGCGATGCCAGCAACACATTGATTCAGGGTCATAATCTAGTTCCTGCTTTTAGCGCCCTAGGCAAGTGATTTCTGCTGATGTTCTTTTGTTCCACATCACGGTCCTTTCCTCCTGCCTTTTTCCAGTCCTGCCTTTTTGTACACCCTACAAAGAGGGTGAATTGTCTCAGTGTCTCGGGCAGGAGACTGACCATTTGTGAGCTCTGTACATGACACTGAGGTCCTAGTGTTACTGCTGCCCCGTTTCTAAGTAATTACTACCAGTAAAATACCAGCATCATTTTTTATATTTAATTGGTGGTGGGAGAGGGGGTAATTTTTACTTGCTACTTTGCTTTTTACGTCTTCAGCTGTAGTATGAAGAGAGCAGCTCAGGGAAAGAGAAAGTGAGTATTAGTCCTGTTTCTACCCTGGATATTTTATGATGTAAAGATCAATGCTTAACTACCTTACAGCACCTCTTCTGAAGCTCACTGAAGGAGTGTAAGCAAAGTGCTTTAGGGGTCCCAAGAGGGAGGAGCACGAGAGGTCCCAAATGATGTTTGGCCAAGCAAGACAATTTGAACACACCAGAATAGTACCAACCTGAGGCAGAACTGCTGTTACACAAAGCAGATAACAGTACAAGCGTACTTTACGACAAAGACCTAGTGGCTTGGCTTTTAATTGATAGAGGTGCTTCTAGCTGGAGCAGGCTGGGAGGGAATTGGACCAAGTTTCCCATCTTCTTTTCAAATATGTAGCGTGGAAGTGAGCTCAAGTAATGTGAACTGACATTTAGGTAGTGGTTGGGGTTTGGCATGTGTGTGTGTGTCCAAAAATGAAACAGAAAGGCAGAAAAAAATCCCTTTGCAGCCCAGTGCTGGTGAGTGGAAGCGGAGCCTTGCAGTGCTGTCTAGGGGCTCCCGTGCCTGAGGGGACGCATCTGCTGAAGTCCCCCCAGCTGGGGGCTGGCAATGCATTTTAGCTGCTCTTACCTTGGCAAGAGCAGTCCCCCAAACGGATGATACCTGTTCATTACTCAGCCCGCTGTCATACGGGGGAGAGCCGTACAACATCGTAGAGACGCGATGCCTAAAGGTATAGGCGTATACTTCTGGTCCCTGGCATAGCTCGTCTGAGTTCCACATCTGAAAATCACGTGGATCAGTATTCGCTATTTCCTTAATCTGGCTGCAAAGGAGGAAAGAATAATCTTAGTTCTGGCAGGGAACTGGGTCAGACTTTGCTTTCTCCGCTCAGTAGCAAGGCCTTGGCATTGAACGGTGCATTTCTCCTGCGGAAAGGCGGTCCTCGCCTTGTCCTGCTCCTGTGGCCTGGCTTCACACTTGCTTTGCTGAAAACGTGGAGAGTCTGAATTCATTTGCGGGTGGAGTGTCTACAGCAGACTATGATTTGGGGAAGTGGCATCACCATGGTCTTAGTTTGAAGCAAATTTGAAGCAAAATTGCTGGAACAAAGGTATCATATCAAATAAACCATAGCAACACTAGTGGCAGGAATGACTCTGGGTCGTGATGGTTAAACTGGAAGTGTATAAGGCCACAGTAGGGTATGGGCATTTGGCACCCTGGGCCATTCCTCAACAACCAGAGCAGAACCTATTTTAGGCTTTTGTTATTTTTGTATGTGAAGGATTTTCCCTGCTTTAATTATGTGAGCAAGAAGTAGGGCACTCCTCAGAGAGGTATGGTATTCGGGGTGTTTGATAACCACGGTGATGTCTCTGAATAGGGGTAGCCAGCCTGTTCCCGGTGGCTGCTAGATACATTCCTGGGGCCACCTTTCTTCTCAGGAACCAGTATTCCCAGCACCTGTGTCATAATCAAAGCATTCCCAAGCACAGGCATGCTGGACATGGCAAAAGAGTGCAGATATCGTGCTATAATGAGTGTCACACTCTTTCCAACGTGATTTTTCTTTACACCCGGATAAAACAGACGTTTCCTTTTATTACCAGAAATTTAAGGTTAAGTTCTGTGAGATTACACACATTTGATTAATCTTCTTTACAAGGGAATAAAGTGGGGAAGTAGCCTATAATATTTGTCTATATGTATAGTTAAATTATGCAAGAGGAAATATTTAATCTTGAGCTTAATATGGAATAAACTGTAGCTGTGACAGAAAAAAGATCCATTTTCTAAAGCGCCTCTCAGAGTGCTGAGCACTTGTGAGGGATTTGTCAGACAGAATGGTGCAACAATGACACCTTCTGTAAAACGCTAGACATGTCACATGTCACCATTTCAGCTTCTGCCCTCGGAAATTTCCAACTTCCATGCTGGCAGAGAGCTGACGCGCTATCTCTCCAGAGAAATGGCTTCCCTACCAGGCTGTGCAAACGCGTCCCAGGTCACAACCTGCAGCTCAACAGTAATGGGAAGTCTTCTGCAAAAAGATTAGAAATGTAAAAACCCTTTTGGCAACTCTATTCCACTATTTTTTTCTTTTTTCTGTCCTAAAGTGTGCTTACCCAAATGAATGGGAAGCTGAGTTCTTTGCATGAATGGCTTCCAGTTCAGAGCAGCGTGCACGAGAGCTCCAGCCCTACGTTAGAGGTGCTTTTAGACCACCTGCTAAATTTATTCCACTGCATCATATTTCCTAAATTAATTTGTTAAAAGGAGAGGGCACAAGAGGGAGCCAGACTCTGCATCCTGGTAAGGCTCTTGGCTGTGTGTTGGAAAGGGGTAAGGGGAGCTTGGGGCTTGGTCCCCGTGCTCAGAGCTCTCTGTATTTGCTCAGTGACCCCAGTCTGAGGAGCACAAAGTCCTGTGGACACCAGGTCAGGCTTCCAGGCCTCCTCAGCTCCTGGTGGTGCGCAGGGACTGGGACCCCAAAGTCAAATCTTGTGTCTTTCCCTCTGACGTGAAGTGGCAGAGGAGTGCCCCGGACAGGCGAGCTGCAAGGGGGTGGCAGATATGGCTTTGATCTCCTTCCCGCTAAGGAGGAAACACAACTCAGATCTGTTCTGTCCCTCTGACCACTATATTCTCACAGTGCAGGTGCAAGGAGCGTTGGCCCTGCTGGATTAGGTTTATTAATCTCAAAAAAGGAGCGCCGGCGCTGTGGAGGGTTTGGAGCAGCAGCGGTACCTGCTCTTCAGCTGGGTGCCTGGGAGCCGCTGGGGTGCAGGCACAGGAGGCTCGTGTCTGAGCCCTCTGCCTCCTGCTCGGTGCCTGCTCAGCATCCACACGGCTCAGCAGCTGCCCTTCCCAGCGCCTGGTGCTCCCAGCACCCTGCAGATGTGGCCAGGGTGACAGCCAGCACTGATTTTGGAGGCAAGTCCTAACTTCTAAGCATCCTGGATTTTTACTGGCACTAGTTATAGCTGATGTGCCTCGGATCGCTCTTGCAGGGTATGACAGAGTTGGGAGTTGAATTTCTGAACCCTGAGCCTCAGAGCAGCATCTTTACCACAGGTCAGCCCTTTGGCTGCCACGCAGCATTCTGGAATAATCCTCTGCCACCTCTGCTTTGTGGAGAGGCATCACACAAGCCCTTCTTGCATCACGCAAGAAGAGCTCTGTTTATGAGTGGAAAATCATTCAGATTCCTTCACGTTTGGTGCAGTACTTAGCAATTATCACGAGGTTAAATCAAGGTTTTAATACTTTAACAGCTACCTACAGGATGTTGCAGGGTGAGCACATCCCAGGAGACGATTGTCTAATGGGAACGCAGGGAGTATAATCCTGCGTACACAACCCTCACCGTGCAGCTCCCCCAGCACACAGGCTGGGCAGGCGTCAGAGCAGCAGGGCAGCTCTGCTCTGTAATGCCGTTCCTTCCGTCTGAAACTTATCAGAAGGTTTCGACCAGAGGCTCTAAAGTTTCTGCAAGGCAATCAGTCCTTCCTTAGTTTTAAGGCAGCAAAACTGTAAGAGCTCCACATCCCGTTGTGGTGGTGCATCTCACCCACTCCCCTGGGATGCTTTATGATCTCGGGAATCCCTGTTAGGCGTTGGCCTCTCTGTAATGAGTTGGGTGATTAAGCGTCCTTTGATTGTGCCCTTGATTGTACTAGCAGCTCCTGCATGGCTGAGGTGGGAAACAGCACTGGCCGTACCAGAAACAGTCCTTATCTGGATCATGACATCCCCTGACAGCGCTGACTTACCTGAATCTGAGTGGTACCGTACCACCATCACTGGAATTTTGAATCCAGTGATTACCCACTTGGATTGTGTCTGGGACAGAAGTTTACTGTTGACTAAAGCACATCATCTCCAACTCTATAAAGAGCAATCCTAAGTATATCTCTATACATCTATTCCTTTGTGTTTGTGTGCATATGTGTGTGAATTGATTTAGGTACCTCATAGTAAGTACAGTATATTACCATTTTGAATCCACAGTTAAACCTGTAATTTATTTTTTAATTTATTAATTTGTAATTTATTTTTAAATTAACTAATTTGTAATTTAAGTAAATCCTAAATTCACTTTGTAAGTGTTAAAAGTAGTAAAAGATTAGGGTCTGCTAGAGTCTTACAATCAGCCTTAACCTGTGAGTAAACCTTAGACAACCTTTAGATAAAAACTGTTGTTCAAATCTGAGACTGATGGGTTCCAGCCACATCTAAGCTCTATTAAGAGTTTGGAAAGCAAGGGGGTCCACTCTGAGCCTTGTAACTCAACAGGAGGATGTGCCTCTTTCCTTATATTCCTTTAGATATAAAAGATTGTCTAAGTCTGAGACTAGGATTGGATCTAGCTGCATCTAAGGTCTGTTAAGGGTTTAGAAAGCAAGGGGGGTTCACCCTGAACGTTGTGACTCAACGGGAGGGTCTCTCTTACTCTTTTACATCTTTAGTCTCCGTGTAAATGATTCCAGCTTAATTTTAGTTTGATTCTTCTTTGTGTGGTTTATCTACATAATAAATAATAGAGTGAACCTTGCCATTGAACTTGTGAAGCTGCACTCGCACAAATTCATATTAGAACTATTTTGCTAATACCTTTGATGGTGATTGTTTAAGTGACCTAAACCACTGACTTGCAACACACATATCCTCAGGAAATTTTTTTTTTGGTGTAACTTGACTGGTTACAGCAGTGCTAGTTCAGATTTTTTTTTTTTTTCCTGTTTACTTTCCAGATAATCTGCTTGCAACTGACAGGCTTGCACAATTAAAGTGTAGATTATTTAATGATTTTATTCATATATATTCAAATTCTTGAAGACTGTGTTGTTGTGCCCCAGGTAAAAGAATGTCACTTCATGCACCAGGCAGTATTACTCAGATTTTACCTCTGTGTCTGTGACCTGCCCTCCCCTGAGTATGCCAGGTATGATGAGGATTAAGCTGAAGGAAAATGAGAAAAAAGCTCTGTTTGAATCGTGTGTCACGTTTAGCATATCGGATGCAATGTCAGGAGAACGTTACTGTGGCGGCTTGCTATCTGAAATTTAATAGGATGTTAGCTTTAAGTACCAATCTGTATAAATTTGTGTAGGTGAGTGAAGTCGCTGGCCAAGTTTCTGTTGTCATCAATGACGCATTTGTATTTCAATGTCTTCTGGATTTTACCCTTTCACTGCTGAAATTTAGTTTTTGCAGCTTAGCCTCTTCCCACCCCCCTGGCTACACAGCCCATGCACCACTGGCCCGTTGCCTCTGAGGTTCCTGGATTCCCCCAGCTGGTGGTGGACCCCAGGCCAGCCCTGAGGCAGGCAAGATGCTGGGCAGCAGGTTCCACACCTTCCCGACCTCAGACAGCAGCCTGAAGGCTTTTCCATCCAGCACCTTCTGTTCATTTTGTTTTGGTGTGGTGGTGCCTCTTGTTGGGAAACATCAGCAACATTGCCCAGCGCCTTGCAGACAAGAGTAAAAATCCTGTCTGGGGGTAAACAATGTCCTGAGATTTCCTGGACACACACTGTGTTTACACCTAGACGTGTATCTCCTCCCTCTCCTAATCCAGCACACCCAGGCGCCTGCACATCACTTATCTTGATAAAGAAAGGGTGAGCTCTTCACAGGAGCCCAGCCTGGTCAGAGCTGGAGCTTGTTGGTGGTGCTCCGCGGGTGCCTTATTGCTCGGCGGGGGAAGGTATCCCCTCAGCCACACAACCTATAGCGTGCTGTGTCACCTGAACCAGAGCGTTAATTAACGGGTGTCAGGAGAGTGAAAAAAGAGAGAGGGTATTTTTTTAGGCAGGGGGGAAACCAAGGAAATTGTATTTTTTTGAAGAGGAAGAAATAGAGATAAATATTTATAATATATGCCACCTTTATTTTTTGGAGGGAATTTTTTCATTTGGAATCACATTTCAGACCTTCTGCCCGTTTCTACATTATTTGGCAAGGCAATGTTTGCAGACAACACTGAAAGCTGAACTGCTGCTTCTGGTTTATTTTCCCTCCTTACCAGAGCACAAATCCTGTTGTGTGCTTTCAGCTCCAACCTGCCACTACCAATGTCAGACACTGGCAGTAGGAAGGTGCTGCAGTATTTAGGTAAAATTATGGCTGTTTTCAGGTCGAGATGGTTGATTTTTGTTAATTAGATGCTATGATACGAAAATCTGAATTTCATATATAGGCACCTGTCTACGTGCAACATATACCCATTTATACATCTTCAAGGGAAACAAGAATAAAATTAAACAAGTGCTTGCTTTTTCTCAAGTGCCAGGGACTGGTTTGTTACACAGCACAGCAAGTTTGCTAAAGAATGGTATCGGTTATATAAATCAGATTATCTGCTAGCAAAGCAGAAACTCAAAATTCTTGTGATTAACTACCCCTCCGAGCAGTGACAAATGTCAGTGGCCCCTGCACCGAATTACACGGCGGGGCTGTCCTCATTTCATCCGACCTAGCGCTAAGGGCAGCCCTCTGGATGCCCTTCGCCTGCCTTTGGGGAAGGAGGGCAACAGGGAAAGAGCATTTGCTTTTCTCTTACTGTATCTTTCTTGGTTTTTTTTCCCTTCCCCATCTGCCTGGTGGTGCCTTTCATGCTTCCCTGAAACAACAGGGTTTTTCAAAGTGATTTCAAGGTCTTCTCTGGGAGTGCATCAGGATCACAACCAGTTATGCAGGTTTTTTTCCAACTTTCCATGGTATTTTCTTGTTCCTGCTTGCGAAAGTTTAACAACCCCCTGCCGTACTGACTATTGGGGTTAAAGCTAGGCGGCAGCGCTACCTTTCACCTGCAGTTTCTGCATGAAGACATAGTTTCCTTAATAAATGTGGCTGCAAATTTCAGCGCTACCAACAAGGCTGATGTCAGGTTTGCATTAGCAAAATACCATTTTGGGGGGTAAAATTAATTTCCTTCTGTTTCTCCTCAATTTATCATTAAAAACCACTGAGATGCTGAATAATAATTTATTCTTTAAACACATTGTTCTGTGAACAGTGAAATTAATGAAACGTGTTTTTCAGTTAGTTAAATTGAAAATGTCTATGTTAATGTCTATATTTTCAATCCCTTCACGTCTACTAGAACAGAGCCTGCTGCTTTTCCCATGTCCTATTTTATTCTCAGTCTCCCTTCCCTCTGTCTTTGGCCCCGACTCTGCCCCTGCCAGCCTCCCCCAGGGCTCAGCGCCCCCAGCTCTTTGCCAGTGGCCACCAGGCTGTGTCCATTGCGATCATCCCTAGGTGGGCACGTGCTGGCTGGGTTGCCTGGCTGGGCTCTGACTAGGACAAACCTGATGAACAATAGGGTTGACCTCACTGGATAGTTTTTCAGGGCAAGAGGGAAGATACTTATCTGGGTGTCTCCCTTCTCCCCGGCTGCAATTTTTCAGAAAACATATGATAAATGTATATGTCAAGTTCAATTGTAGTTGGCTAAAGAATTAATGAGTGAAAATTGGGGGATTAAATAGTAAATGAATGATACAATTGCATCAGTCTCCTTTCTTCAGAGAACCAGAATATATGGCTTGGGAAGTCCAAGCCCTGGGATACACGAGCATGTGAAGAGCACTTGTGGCATACTGACTGACCAAAATAGATGAGTAAACTGGAGGGCTCGAGACATTGGTAATGTAGGGAAAGCTTAAGAGAAATGGGTACCCTGAAAAAACCCTGATGAGAGTGAAAAGTAGTGGCATAACAGATGGGAGAGGAACTCAGCCTTCCTCCAAACAGCTGTCCAGAAGTTTATGGGTTTTTATGCGTGCATTTGAAGTTGTCTTTAAGAGTGGAATGACCCCACATGCACTTGAAGTCTCACTACTTTCCCAATGGAAGTGCAAGCCAGGAAGCAGTCTCTAGGAGAGTTAATAAATACACGTGTATTTACGGATCAATTGTTATTAATTTCTAAATGCATGTTTGGAGCCTTTCACATTTCATGCGAGGCTGCACAAGGAGACTGTGAAATGACAAAGCTCCATGTAACTCCCATGGAAACACATTTGTGGAGCCCTTCCTTTTTTCTCCCCAAACAACAGCCCTGCTGAAAGGGTGTTGTGGGCATGGCATTGAGCTTTTTATCGGAACTGCGACAGTGAAACACCTGGCAGGGTGAGGCAGTGGAAGAAACACGAGCTGTATGTCAGACGGTGACAGGGTCTTCCTGGGATTTGAGTCGGTGCTAAAATAGCTCTGCTTTTGCCTTTTGTCGCCTCCCCTGTGAGGTGTGTGGGCTCAGGGGTCCTTGGGTGGGAACTGGGGTGTTGACGGCTGGCTGAGCTGGGTTCGCACGAACAGCTGGCCCTTCCGAGCTCTGCTATAGACCCAGCAGCCTTTCAGTATCTTTTTGGGGAAACAGCCCCAAATCAGAGCGTGAGCAGAGCAGGACGCGTGGTGCTTTCACGGTGGGAAAAGTAAATGAGGATGGGCTGTGTTGGATCGTGACAGACTCACATTCAAGCTGCTGGCATCGAAACCCACGTCCTTTGCAGGGACCCAGGTTGTCTCGTGTGCAGCCTGTGATCAAAATGAACAACTGAGTAGCAATAACTGAGGTTTTCATCTCCATTTCTACTGACAACTTGGGAACGTCTTTGTAAAATCCTTCCTAGCTTTGCTAACAAGTCCTGTTTATCGTGATCTTGGGGAAGGCGCCTTTTCATCCAAACACTTTTTTGGCTGCCTGGGGAAGGCACGTGCCAAGTTCCCTGTTGAACTCGCCATAAGAGAAAGGTGCCTTCTGTGTTGACCAGGTTTTCATCCTTGAACCTCCTTGCATAGATAGGCAGCGTTCATTAAGAGAGACAAATCAAATAACCTGTGACTTCCCCTCTCAGCTGTTTACAGGATTAGTGCATTAGTAACTCCACGACAAACTGTGCCATAGCAGCTCTGGGTTCAAATCCTCCTAAAAACCTCTGTGGGGTCTGAAAGGCTTCCTACCAGTTAGGAACAAGCAACATGACATTGCTGGTCCCACGTGTACGAACTGTTTTGTTCCTTTTTCAACCTTCTTGCTTGTAACCTGTTTTGTACAGCCCACTTCAGGGATGCTTGTACAAAACCAGCCATGAGTGAAGACAGCTAAAGTAGGTGGAAGGGCTGAAGGTGTAATGCCAAATGGACAGGGGTGGTGGGACTGGAAAAGTGGAAACATTTTCCACTAAAATAGCAATTTATTACTTACACAACTTGATGGTATGGCTTTCCCAGAAGATATTTCTTTAAACTCTAAAACCCTCAAATGTTTCATATTATATGTGTTTATTAGTAATAAAACCCAAGAAAGTGTGGCAGACTCTTTATGCACTTAATTATGTAGCTGTTGCAAGATTTCTTATTTCCAAATCTAATCTGCATAGACACAAATGATCACAGAACAATCTGGAGAGTTGTTCTTTAACCAAGAGGGGAAAAACACAACAAAGGGAGTAATTAAACCACAAAAAGTATATAAAAATAAGATAGTATCTGACAGAAAGCCATGGGGGGCTTCTTTTGTAATTCTTTTTTTTTTAATGGCAGTGTTTAGAAGAAAAAAGAGGAGGAACTGAAAGTCACTGGGAAATATCTAAGCATTGATTTTCAGTTTGCAATACTAGGAAGGGTTTTTAAATTATTTTTATGTTGTCTTGTCCCGTTTTACCACTCTCTTTTCTTTAGCTCTACTTCATAACATTAAAAAGATTCTTCAGAGCTGCAAGATATGGAAAAGATACATCATTAATGTGTCCTGCACCTTCCTGGCATACTCTGTAGATGTGTACTAGGTATCAGCGAATGCCTGGATAAGCATAGAATCATTTAGCTTAGAAAAGACCTTTAAGATCATCAAGTCGAGCTGTTCACATGTACTCAATAAGCTCTAAATTACATTGAACGGCATGTGGCCCCCTATGAAATCCCATATTTGTTGCAATTGGAATAGTTACACCTTTTATTCTTTCTGAAGAGAAACAGACCTGAGTGAGAGATCCTGTGCCAGAAGCTCCTGTGTTATGACATAAGGAAAAAATGCAGTAGGGACAGGCTATAGATATTTTTCTCCTTGTTGCAATGACTTAAGCAATAAACAGCAACACTGGGGGAAAAATCCTGTTGCAGAAATATTTGATTCCAAAAAGGCATCTTTGCAGATTGTAGCACTAGCTACACAGCATGTGGAAACTGTAGTACTAGAGTGACGTTAATAAACAGGACCAAATCAGTACGTCTTTAGTTCGTGGAGACTGCTGAGGTTATAATAATGCAATAAGCCACAGCATGCTATAAATTAAGAAGTCCTCTCCTACTCTTAGGCATGCAATAGTTCATGCCACTGAAGGCACAGCGTTTAAAATTTCTGTAGAAGAATAGTAGCAAGGTCTCTCCCAACTGTCAAATTAATGGATTAAAAGGTCATTGGCTGGATTTTGTGTTTTTTTTTTTATCTGGCATTTGGAATAGTACTGGGTGTATTGGTTGCCTAAACAACCCTTTGAACTAGAATAAGTTTTTGCAGCAATTAATTAGTCAAATTGATGTAAGATTTGTTAGTGGTCTACAGACCTTGTTACATCATCCCAATCGTCAGTTATCCCAACTGCAAAATACATACTCTAAATGTGCTGAGCTTCCACTTCCAGTTTTTAGATCTTCTTATTGCCTTTAATTGCTAGTTCATTACCACTGTTCTACAGGTCACTGGACATGTTCCTGAGACAGAAATGCATGGATGATTGTTAAATGCATAGAATCAACATGAGGCCCAGAAAAGTTCCTGAACAAAAAATGTTTTTTGGGCAGGAGACTTTAGAGAGGAATATCATAAATTTGCTCTGTTCTCATACCCTCTTTCCCAGGCATTCACATCTGGTGCTGTTGGAGAGATGATATTTAGCTGAATTGATGGGGGTTTTTTTTGTTCCATTCTGGCTGTTCTTGTAGTTCTTCTGGAGGTATTTACAAGTTTTGTTAGGTAACACGTTTGGGTTTTATCTGTTTTGCTCTCTGAATGTGTAGATGGTGCTCTCTGGCAGATCTGACTGCAGGGCACTTTGACCATTATGAATGCATCAATGCGAGCTTCGAATTGTAAAAGAACTGTAGGCAGTGTTTCAGCAAGCAAAACCAGAATATAACATCCCTACAGCTGTGTGACAGCCCTTTCTTGGTAGACACACGGGTCACGTTAGCCTTTTGCCAATAGTAGCCTGCTGGGAAGACACGTACGCTTCCACTGTCCCCAAGAACTTTTTTTTTTCCGAGTTTTTACCCTCAGTTAGTGTTTTGCCCAAGCAGAGCCCCGTTCAGTAAAGGCATGCTGCGTATTTTGTTTCCAGATTTATAAATACGAATGCCTATTCCTTGCTTGGGCTCTTTTGCAAACTGCTCAAACTGCTCTGCCTCCAGGAGCATAACTTAGTACTGTCTTTGCCACACTATGCCATACTTTGGCCATCTACTATGACATGCAAAAAGTACCACCTGCTCCCGCTTTGTGTTTTTATCTGTTAGATGACCGGTCCATAAGTATTCATGGTCCTCCACCTCTGAACTGTCAATGATTCAGAAACCCATAAAGCTACTTTGACACAGAAGGTCAAAAGAGGGTTCCCTTTGGCTGTTTGATCCTGGTTAAGAATTGGTTTTCACATTCTAATTACGCAAATATTTCCACGATATATAAGGCTTGAGAAATACCTATGGGGTGACATTTACGCTGGGAGAGGAATGAGTCCCATTCTTTCTTATCAAGGCTCCGAACATTGATACCTGAGCAACTCAAGAAATTCTTCTTGTGTATCCTCATTAACTACGATGGTAACTTCTCCAAATCTCAGTCTGGGTTAGGTGAATGTATCTGTGTTCTGCCTTTTACCATGCTTTTGGATTTTCTTCATTTATTTACATTTAAAAAATCAGATTGGTTTGATACCTTTTTATCCTTCCGGGTTTTTTTTTCAACTCTAAAACATGATTTTGAGTAAAGAACGTCTTCTTTTAGGACAGTGGGCCCTTCATGCCCATGCTGAAATAGTTAATATATTAACTCAGAAGTCGTCTTTGCTACCTTCTCAGTGAGATAGTAACAGCCTGTAGCTCTGAGCTAGCATATAACCATGACAGAAGTAAAACACTTCAACTGGCCACTTAGGAAATGGCTTTAGCTAGTCAGGACCTTTATTTAATATTAGCAAAATTTTAATGACAGCAGACAAAATTATTGTTGTACCTTTAGACTTTACTGGGGGTATACATCTAACTTTTATGTTATATTTTTAATGCAGGTATTAAATATTTCAAATATTAAATAATTTAATGCTAGTATTGCTGAGAAAATGATCTCCTTAAAATCAGTGAAAGACGTTTGGGGCACAGAGAAGGTTAAGATTTAAGTTCTGCCTTTGCATAGGTATGTCTTACCATTATAGCTATCAGAGATAATTTTGCTTAGTTCTACATAAAATATGCATCTTTTGGGAACTTAGTTAAAGAGCTGTGTATTCTGTCTTGATAAGCGTTGTGTGTTATGCATGTTTTGGGCTTGGTAATCCAGTAGTCATTTCTGTGTTCCATACAAACAAAATACCCAAACCAATAAGGTAACCAAACCTTTAATTACTGTAGTGTACGTACCAAACATTTCTCCTCCTCCCCACTTCCCTTCGCCCAAACCATCCTTAGTTCCCCTGGGCATCATCTACTAGCTAAAGCGTTGAATCCATCATAGCGCGCTTAAACGGCTGCAGGAAATTTGTTTTACAAGGCTGGTTTTAACTGAACTACCTGCTGTGCACCACATTGCTACTGTTTGTGAAATGAATGATGGGAAAAGCAAGTCTGTGATTTCATTTGTTCAGACCGATTAGTCACACGTTGCATATGGTATCATTTGCTTGTCACTTAATGACTGACCAGCCTGCCTGAATCATTAGTGCGGCAGTGCAATGAAAGGAAGACATAAACATAATGATGAGCTCAAGGAAGTGGAGTGCTGTTTTACCTAAAAGAAATGGTGCGCAGAAATCCAGCACAGCTGCAGGTGCTCCGACGACAATGTGGGAAGCAGTTAGCTTCCAATTTAGCAGAAAATTAAGAGCGAAAAAACTGTTATTTGTGAGAGAAGATACTCATGGCAAGCAATCATCCATGCTCTATATCCACAAGATGAGCATTCAGCTGTCTTTGTCGTGACTTAAAACAATTGGTATCTTGGGCTGCATTCAACACCAGATTGGTGCTTATTATCTGCAGTTTATTCTTTCTTGGGATATTTTGTAACCCCCCCCTTTATTTTATGGTTAATTTGCTTGCTTGAATGTAAAGCCATTTAAGCTGAAAAATCTGGATTGTGGTTTATCATTGTGCCAGTGCTCTGAGCTGTGTGATGCAACATAATTGGCAATTTTCAAATTCATAATCCATTTTGTTTCAAGCATACGCACACACCCTGCCACCCCATCTCTTCAAACTGGTAAAAAAGCAAGATTAGAGCATGTAGATTCCTTCAGTCAAACAACAGGAATCATTGCTGAGGCAAGTTCTTATAAAGTTAAATAATGAAATCCTACAAGCCAAGAGAACATTGTTCCCAAAGAAGAATTAGTTTTCTCTTCCAAAAACTTGGGAGAATTCACAGATCTGAAGTATCCTCATTCTTAGCTAGGCAAGGCTTCTGCCAGTGTCAGCTGAGCTACTCATTGTGCAAAAATACTGGAAAATCGGAAGGTTTTAATTATGCCATTTTTAGTGATTTTGGTAGCAGGCTACTCAGAAAAAACATGTTGGAGGGAGGGGCTGGAACTCTGCATTGAAGAGGAAAATGAAATTGTTTCTTAAATGCATGGCTGTTTATGCTGATGCACATTGCTGTTGGTTCAGCAGAACTTGAAATTCACTTTTTGTAACTGACGGTAAAATGCAAAACGGGAAACTCAGGCCCAGAGTCCTCCTGTGAAAGTGTTTTGGTTTTCCTCTCCTGTTTCACGTCTGGCCTTTGTTCACGGAGAAGCTTTCACTTCTCTGTGCTTGCTTACAGGACTTGGAGAAGAAGGGAGTTTCCGTGTCTCATCACTTACCCTAACGTACGGTGCTGGCAGGGTTGGTCTTTTTTTAAGGTTTATCGCCTCAAGAGTAACTTGGGTTTCTACAACAACCTCTGTCCTGCCTGAGCTTGTGGTTTTAGTACTTCCTCGTGCTCCCTTTCTGTTCTCACCAGCTGGCCACGGCCAGCGCTCCGCTCCACTCTATTTCCCGCTGGCTAACGGCCAGCCGCCTCGCCTGCCAGCTCTGCCTGCGATCCGCCGGTGCCCCTCCACCCGTTTCCAACACTCCTGTCAGCTCGCAGCCCCTACTTCATGAAGCATGTCCTCTGGTTTTTCAGCTATGGAGGATTCTTTACGATGCTGGGACAGAACCGGTCTTAGTCCACCAACCCCCCAGAGCAGAAGGTACCAGATCTCCAGGATTTACCAAGCTGCACCTACTTGGGGGGAGACTATGCTGAATGGTTTTCCTAGCAGTTCACACCAGTATGCAAACCTTTATATCAGGGGTCCTCAAACTATGACCTGTGGGCCAGATACGGCCCCCCAGGCTCCTCAATCCGGCCCCCTGGTATTTACAGAACCCCCCACCAGGGGTTGGGGGGGGAAACCAAGCAGCCGCAGATGACTGCCTGCCACTTCATCCGCGCGCCGGCCCCCTGGTTAAAGAGTTTGAGGACCCCTGGTTTATATGTAAGGAGGTTAATTTCACTTGCAAGTGATAATGGTATTATAAACTCTAAGTAAAAGTTTTTCCGTGGGTATTGTAGATGCCTTGCTTGAAGACTTACGGGATTTCTCTGTTCTGCTCGGTTCAAACTTGCTAGGCCTACATATTCTGATTTTTTTTTTTTTTTTTTTTTTCTGGCAATCCACCAATCTGTTCTTCAATGGGAAGGTGCTGCAACCTTTAGACAAGTGACCTCATGTGATAGATGGCCACAGTTACGAGTTCCCATCTTCCAGCAGCTGAGTGCTCAGAACGGAAAGTTGGCAATTGCTAGGCAAGGAGCTGAGAACAAGACAGAAACCGTCATTTTGCTGCTTTGTAAACTACAAATGAACTTGTACCTTGGGCACCGTTTGGCCACGTAGTTGGTCCACCATAGACAGGGCAATGGAAGGTGTAGAGAGGGGCAGCAGAAATCCCAGACTTGGGGCCAGGATTTCCATCTGAGACAAGAGATGCAGTGGTGGAAACCAAGGGATCCATATGATATAAACAGTGAGGATTACTCTGAATTTCTGACCACACAGGAGCCATGTCAGACAGCACTTTTGAAACAAATACAAAGCAGTACATTTTCACCTGGCACATAGAATGGTTCTCCAGTAGCTGGTGTGGAAGTTGGAGCAGCAATTTTAATGAGCAGGGAGAGTCTTTTATTCTTGTAGGTTTGTTTTGATTTGGAGGGCTGTGGGTAATCACGGCCTTCCTAGCAAATTTCAGCTTCTTGCTTTAAGCAGTTTGGTAACCTTTCACATATGCTTGCGACCGGTTGTGTTTCTATCTGGCAGTGGAGCAGCATCTCACCAGCACGGTGCTGAGACAGGAAAACTGTCACGTTATCCAAATATAATGAAAAATTGAAATGAATGAAAGTAATGAAAAAATTACTTTGCAACAACGTTGAAATGTCTTTGAGACAGGCATTCCTAAGTACTGCAAAGTGAATTCTATGAAGTCTGGCTACCTGAACAGCTGGTTAACCCAAATGTTGTAATCGTTAAAGTTGTAAAATGTTTAGCAGAAGCTGGCTTATGTTGAGTTTGTGAGTTTCCTGTGTTCAGATGGTGAGGTGCAGTGTCTGCATCCTAATTGACGATAACGACCTCACGCTGACAGCTGCCTGTGTAAAATGAGTCATGTTTAAGAAATGTTTTTGCAGTTGATTTATTTACTCGTTGAATTGAGAATATCTCTAGTAGCAGAGTTCCTTTAAAAAAAACCCCAGTTTATTTAAAAAAGCAGTGGAGTAAGCAAAAGAAACAATGCAGGATTTATAGAGCATCTTCAAAAATCCTCATAAGAGACCTGTCTGGCCTCTTCCACCACTTTTTATGGTCTCCAAAATTCAGGTAGGAGGCAACCAAAGCTCTCTGCAAGCTCCCCACAAAAAAATGAAATGGAGTCAAAGAGGAAAAAAAAAAAAAAGTTCAAGGAAATTATTCTCATATCCTTGTTTCAAACTATATTCAGAAATTAATCTGAATTTAATTCAAGATAAGTCAGATTACTGTCCCCATCTTTCAGGCCTAATGGCACAAAAGAAAAAAAAATAATTCAAAATATTTCTGGTTTGTTCTTAGTTCAGCTGGAACAGTATAGTATTCAAATCGGGATTTTTTTCTAAATATTTCTGTATTAATCTCTAGTTCAGCCTTCAAAGTCCATATCTATATCATCAAAATTATTTATGACTAACATGGAGGAGCTATTTGCTTATGTCCAGTGCTCAAGCCCTGGCTTTCCAGGTATACCAGACTCAAAACCAAACACCTGGTTTGCTATACAGTCCTACATGGACACAAAAAACCAGCCAGAATTCCTAATAATTATCATCTCTGTATCAAATTTTGTTCATATACCAGGCAAACAGGCATGGCCGTTTTGTTTCCTATAAGCCAAGAGTACTCACAAATTAATTTCTTTCCCTGATCCCTGTCTCCTTCCTCATGCATGTGGCACTGGGGCAGCCAGCTAAAGAAAGTGACCACATATAAGATGGTTTTACAACTGATGTTCTAGAAAATACTGCAGTCCTCATTTTTTTAAGGGCTTGCTATTTTTATTACCTTTAATTCTTCTGCTTTTAAAAGAAAGTCATTAAGACTTGTCAATAATTTAACATTGAGAGAGTCTGTCAAGGGAAGTAAATTGCTGGTGTTAGAAATAATCACCTGCTAGTTAGATAGGCTCGATCCAGTGTAAGCTGTAAAGTCTGGACGTATATTTTGGAGACTGATTACAGGACTTAGCCTCTGGAATCGAAGCGTATTGATGTAGAAACACTCACACTGGAACTGACTTTTTCAGCTCAGTTTCACAGGAATCATAAAAAAGAGGGAAAAAAACCCCCAGAAAAACTGTGTGAATATCAAAATTAAACTGATAAAAATTAGTTAATTAGATTTTGAAGTTCATGCAAAATAGGACAGAAAAGGGAGATTTGATAAAGAGATGGGAAGATGAAGAAATGGAAAGCAAGAGATGTGTAAAGAAAAAAATGTACTTACCTCTCTAAGCAACTAAACAGTGAAACATGATCTCTCTTAATTTCAGTTGGTATGAATAAAAAAATGAAAAACCATACTCTGCTTATCAAAATTAAAATTATATTAGCATTAAGCAAAACCTGGACTATCTAACTAAAAGAAAGTGTTCTTTTAATATAATTTTTAGCTTGTTTTTACTTTCCTAACCAAGGAACTGTGAATGACATTGTTTTCCCCTACCAGTGAGTAGCAGCAAAATAGCTTTGGATCAGTTTTCAGTGTATTACATATCACTCCATAACCCATCCTCCTCTCGCATTTAGACAAAGAAACAAGTAAAACCAGTATATACATCCAAAGCCTTGTTTCTCTTTTATTTACTTGAATTAAAAAAAAAAAAATCGTATGGAGCTTAACACTGTAAGCCAGTATGACACCAAACAAAAACTGAAAAACACAATTATACTGCTGCTGGCACTCCTGTGCAATGCTCAAATTGCATGGTTGTCAGTGCTTCCTGCCACATTTTGGGTTTTATAAGCCACTTTTGTCTTCAGCTAAAAGCATTAGTGTAGTTTGCATCTATTCCATATTCTGTACCCTTGTAATAGAAATCTTTAGGAAAAAAAAATAGGTATTTGAATAAACCTCTTAAGCATTGAAAGCAGGAAGACATTACACACATTTCTATATCTATTTCAGTTCTACAGCTACATAGATCTATCCTGCTGGGTAGTCAGGGAGTCTGCCAGACCCTGGGTGAACTGCCAGCATTGCTGAAGCTATTCATAGCTCCATAAGGGTGCCCATCCCTGGGAGTGCTCAGGGCCAGGCTGGACGGGGCTGGGAGCAGCCTGGGCTGCTGGAAGGTGACCCTGCCCCATGGCAGGGGGGCTGGGACTAGATGGTCT
>JAVJGJ010000047.1:111440970-111456774 GCA_035590215.1 Microhierax caerulescens
CCAGCACGTCACAGGACCCAGCTGGGTGAGCGGGACTGGTCCCTGCCAGCACGTCACAGGACCCAGCCGGGTGAGCAGGACCACCGCACGCTCTCCCCCGAGCCGTTGTGCTTTGCGCAGGACAGCAGAGGCCTGTGTTGCTCTGCCCCAGCGTCCTGCCCTGGGTGATGGGGCAGCTGTATTTCAGTGCCTGCGCTCCAGCAGGCAGGGGACAAGAAAGATTGACTATGCCTCTGTAGCCGGTCACGCTGACCTTAATGTGCCTTAATGTTCCTGGCAATAACATGAAAGAACCCCAAACCTCCAGGAAAAAAACCCCTAAACCACAAAACTCCTGCTCCTTAAAACTATGCAGCCTTAGGCCACAGGTAATGGAGCTGGAAACCTGTTCACCTGTTGTCATTGCTTTACTCACATACATATTTTTTAAATTATATATTTTTAAAATGAAAACTATAAAGGTATTTTTACAAAGTGGTACAAAATGTGGCAAAGTTTGCACATTTCCATAGCGGTTAAGGTGTGAGGAAGAGAGAGGAGGGGGAAAATCCCAGATTGGCGAGAAGGGGTTTAAACTCAAGTTTCCTTTATTCTGGGGTTAGCACATCAGAGACTGAGCTCCTGAGATAACAGGAGATATTGTTTCCTCCTCTTTTGTGAATCCAGCCCTTCTTTTGTTTCAGCAACACCCAAGGTATTTCATTAAGCATCGAAAGGAACGTTTTCAGCCAGGTGAATTTTTCATTTGTTTGTTTCAGTGAGAGGAAAATAAGCAAATTGGATCCAAGCAGACATAGTCTATTTGCACAGTCCTTATCCTGCATTTGTTCAGCTGAATTAGTTTACTTTTCTGCTCGCTTCAACATCTTCAGGAGTAAGCCTGTACATCCACCATGGTGAAAATGGTGTAGTGGCAGAAAAGAAAGTTCTATCAGCACGGGAACCCTCTCTGTGCCGCAGAGCAACAGCATCCCTGACCTCCTCTGCAGCCACATTCTCTCCATTGTCACAGGCAGTTTCAGCGAAAGAATTGAGAGGAAAAAAAGTTGCCCCTGCTGTGGCAATGAAAAGTCAAACAAGGCTCTGGGAAAGAACGGTAGTTGCAAGAGGGAGATTTTCCCACAGAGTAAGTTGTTTGTAGGAATCCCATGGTTTCATTGTGATGGTCCCTGAGGCAGCACCTCTTCCTGGTGGATGGCTGTTGTGAGTCAGCCTAGCAGGAAAGCAAGCCTTGCAAGGAGCTAAGCAGTCATTAAACTCCTTAACTCTCGCTCATTAGTCAGAGCTATGCTGTTTTAACGAGACCTGTCTAAATGCTCACCTTTAAGAATCTATTGAAAGAAAAATCTCCCTCCCTCCTCCTCCTCCTCCATAAAGTTGCCAAGTAGCAGAGAGAAAGTCTTTATTCTGCTCTAACGGAGCTGCCTTGTGCAGTGTCAATATTGATCCTGACGCCAGCGTGTCTTCATCTGCTGGGCTCCTGCAGCAGCCAGCATCTGTGGTTCTGCCTGCACTCGTGGGAGCAGAAATTCAAGCTAGCTTTTACGAATGTGAAGCTACTCCAGATTTAAAGCATGGCCTTTTAGAGAAGATCATCATGACAGATCCTTTATTCCCTGCTGCAGATCCAAAGGGATGAGCTGCAGGCTTCACGGAAGGCAAGGTGTCCCAGTGAGTATGGCTGGGGCTTGGAAAACCTCAGTTCTGTGCATAGCTCTGCCAGCAGCCCGCTGGGGGTCTGTTGGTGCACTCTCATGTGGCACCGCCTGTGGAAATCCCAACAATACTCTTCTCTGAGGAGTTCTGAGGTCTAGGTACAAAAAGCGTGTTATGCAGGTGTTGCTAAAAATACGTGAAGTTAGGTGGGCAATGTGAGTTTTGTTAGTGAACTTCAGTGTAAATGCTGGTTTTCTCTCTGTTTTTTAACTTTCATGCCAGATGCAAAAGTGGAGGAAGAAAAGCAAATTGACTAATCTATTACACAAACTAGATTTAGTTTAGCTACATATTTGTAGGTACGTATCTATCACATATAGATATTATCTATCTATAATGTAGTTACATATCTACCATCACACCCCCTTGGTGGTGGAGGTCTGCAGTAGCTACGCTGTTCCAGAACGCTGTCGGCTGGCACACTGGTGGCTTTTGATGGAAACTATAGCCGAGAGCAATTACACAAAAAGAACAATGTGTTTTGTGCAAACTCCTTACCCGGAGACTTTGATTAAGAAAGTAAAATTAGATGACGTGTCAAATACATGTTATGCAGCAGGAATATAAAGAATTAGATACGAGGAATTAAAAATTACCTATGAAATAACTTAAAGGTGAGTTGTGCCCATTTGACTAGATGAAAACATCTAAAAGTTGTACTGAACTGAAAGACGAATTAAAGTCGCTAGAACTTCTGAGAACAGAGAAGGGTGAGGATGCCTGTCAATAGTGCAAGTGATCATTTAAAATTGATATCGATACCTCAAACACTATATGTGTTGTAAGAGGTGGCACACCAAATGTATTTGATGTGAATGTAAGGTTAATTACAGTATTTGAAAAAGCATTTGGACACCCATTTTTGGCGTTTCATTACAATGGGCATCAACAAGCACTGGAGACGAAAATAATAGAGCAAAGCTTGAAGAAATGAGAAAATTGCTACAGAAGTAGTGAACTCCAGTATCTCATGCGCACTGAGCAATCGCCATTTCCAAATACATTGGAAATAATCAGTTTACTGTATTCCAGATCGGTGAAGCATAACATGTATGGTGGTTTAGCTGCTGGTGTGTGGCTCGATATGCCCTTTATTGTTTGGAGAAAGGGAGATTGCACATGGCCTCCAAAGATCAGAATAATCCACAACTGCCTCAACAGCAAAGGCTCATGACCTAGTAGTTTTGTTTATTTTGATTTGCATTTGAAACACATTCTACATTTCTCAAGGAAACGTGGATTTCTGGCTACTGATATACTTTCCAATAGCCAAGCTGCATTTAGTAAGCATAGAGTATTTCATGGCAGTGTTAACAGATATGGAAAAATTTAAAGGACAATAGATTCTTTAATTCAGCCTCTTACAATAAGTTTAATCAGCTTTGAAAGCAAAAAATCTAGCTTACTACAAATCTAAACACAATTGATTCAAAACATTTCAGAGGTCCTTTCTGCTGAACACCTACAAAACAAAGGTGTCTTCAATTTTAAGTTAAAACCAGTTTGGAAAACACAATAATCAAATTCAGTAAACAAAAATAAGTGATCTGAGAACTTGGTTAGAAATTCTTGAATGTGAAGCACCAGTGGTAATAGGATGAATTTGAAAATAAAATCCAGGGCCTGAAAATACTTGCCTACTCGCTCAAAGATAATAATAGGTTTATAATTACATATGTTGCTATTTGTAGAGCAGCATATCCCCAAGAAGTTTTTTCACTTATGTAGCACATGAGATTTGACATAAGAAACTTTTACACTTGAAATGTGTGTGGTATATGCCATTACTGGAAACAGTCAAGAACAACCTAACAATTAAAATGCTTCCCACAGAAATGTGAAATGGGAAAATATTCTCAGCCAGGGAGGGAGCGTTGGTCTTACAGCATCTCTGGAAGAGCGCAGAAACTGCAAGAGCAGAACAGTTGTCATCTGTCAGGAGCAGAAGCAGCTGCACAAGTAGTATCTGCAGGTGAACCTGCACTCCTAAGGGACACCCTGAGCAGTGACGTGCCATAAGTTCTCCTGCCACATGCCCTGCCGGGTGGCCAGGCTGGGCTGTCCTCCCAGCTGGCTGGTGGTTGGCACCAGCCTGTCGCCCACCCAGTACAGTCATCAGGGAGGCCTTTCAGTTGGAGATGTGTTCACTGAAGTCCCCTGAAACAAGTCACCCATCTCAGCAAGGGTTTCCAGATCCTACGGTGCAGCAGAGAAAGCAAGGATGTTGCAGAGAACAGATGTGGGGAAGGCAAAGCCAATTCACCAATGTTATACAGCTGCGCACAGTAATTATAGACATGGTGTGCATCATGCTTGTTTATTTGTTTATAGCACACACTGTATAATAGCCTGCAGGAATCCATTCTGCCCCTAATTCAGTCTTAATTAAGATTATGCCTTTACCTGGGTAAAGAGACAAAGAAAGTTGAGACAGATGGGTGGAATAAATAAACAAGACAGCACATAAGCCATTGCCTCAACTGGTGTCAGTCAAACTCAGACATCTAAAACTTTTGAGTGGCAATGAAAGAAAATTCAGTTTAGCAGGATTTTTCTCCGGGTACGGTGTTGAATCAGTCTGACTCTCAACTAAACCAATGTTCGTCACAACAGAGCATAGATAGGCAAAGGTGTGTGTGCACGGACCAGGGACCTCTTCATGCCTTATGAACAAACCTGGCTCCGAGCAATTGCCTGTTTCTTAAAGATGCTTCTATTTATATTTTAGATCACACAGAAAATGGATTTACAGCAAAAACCAGGTAGCAAAGAATAATTCCCAGATGTAGAACGCACCTGCTGGTCCCTTCCTTGTTGGTGATGATGAATAAACCAGGTAAGTCAGCCCAGATTCAGACTCGCAGGCTGGAGCAATCTCAAACCCTGTATCCATTTAGGGCCCTGAAGTCATCCAAGGCTTTATCTTTGATGGTGCTTCTGTTCTTAGATGACAAAATGTATCGAAATTACGTAAGTGCTTGGAAAAAAAGAGGATAGGTCTTTTTTTTTAGCCGCAGCAATGGCACTTCCCCTTAAAGGAAGAAAAAAACAGTGAAAAAACTCAGTACGTGTTCATGCAAGTGTGTTTGTATGATTCGCTGTGCAGCACAGGGCACTTTGTATCTGAGGGGTTGGTTAGGCTTCCAAGCGAGCAAACAGAGCAATCCAGTACCCTCTTCAGCTTGGTGGGGCAATGAGGGAGAGATGTTTCAGAGAGACATTTGGCTAGATTTTTTTTTCTGGAAAAGTGTATGACCATAGAAACTTTTTTTTTTTTAATCCCAATGTCCCTACTTTATCTGGGAAGGTAATAATCATGCATCAGTTGTAATTACAGATTGAAGAAAGTGTTGTATCATGGAAAAATCATGATGTCACGTGCTGCTCCCCTCTTTTCTGCAGCTCTCGGGGCAACAGTGTAGTCCTAGCTGTAGCCATGGGACAATGCAGCTTTACTGAGACTGGTGACCACGTAGTCACTGCACGTGGCTTTGTGACTCTGGCTAATGCTGGGAACAGGCACAGCACTGGCCAGCTGGGCAATTTTGACAATGGAAACGTGCGTGAAGCAAGAGATCTTGGAAGATCTCTATCTCCAAGTATTTTGCTTTTCTAGTGGTCTTTGTCTTATTTCCTTTATGTCACTGTTTCCTTTTCACAGTGACAGTCAGAGGCATGTAACCTGTCATTATGTTTTGAGACCATTAAAGCATTTTCAGCAGTATTAAGCAAATCTACCTACAAACAGTGACTTTATTTACCGGAAAAATGGTTTCTAGGGAAACCTCTTTTCTGTTAAAAAGAAAGAGAAGAAAAACATGCTGTTCACTAGAACGGCTCGCAGCGGACCTGCCACAGGTGAGGGTCTCCCTTTTTTTTATTATTATTATTACCCTTACCACCTTTCTTCTCTGGGGGGAGGTGAAGATGGAGTCTTTCCAAAAACTGTGCATGGCTCAAAGGTCTAACCCTCAGACAAGGCACACTTCATGATGGGTGTTTAAAGAGGTGCCATCCTGAACATAATCCTCTATGAAAGCTTTTTTAATACAGGTTTTTTAAACAGCGCTGAAAAAGAGAGACAAAAAAAGAGAAAAATAGATAACAGCATAGCCCTTGTACAAAGGATTTGATAGTGGATTCAGTAACTGTCTTCTGGCTTTTCTAATAATTCCAATTTGGATGACTAAGCAACTTTTGAAAGTAATAGGATAACATATTCTCCTTCCTACTCGCTACCCAGGCTCCTCACCATCCAGCTCTCACTGCATATCACTGTGTCCCTAAGGGAAGACACAGGGGGTGAGAGGTGCTTTGTGTCCAAGCCTCCCTAGGATTTTGGCACACAGCTGATGCCTTGTGGGTGCTCCTGGATATGCCTAATGCTCTCTGCCGCTGGGTATATGCCAATGTTGTAGACTCCATGAGAATTCTTTCATGCTATGTCTTTGCAGAGTCTACTCAAGGTGCTGGCCTTAGTAGTCCTCGGTGCCATCCTAATGGTAGTAATGGATCCACACAAGGTCCATCGCCTGGGTGATCCTGAAAGTCCCCCTTCTCTCCTGTGGAGTGTGCAGGTTATGGCAGTGAGCACAAAAGGTCTTTGCTTTTCAGCCCTTGGACATGATGAGCAAGCCCGTTCCCTGACGGGACACAGTATTTTGTATTTTTCTACCCAGTTGTAGCAACAGGACTCTGTCCAATACTGATGGCTAGAAGTAAGCAGCG
The DNA here is from genome assembly GCA_035590215.1 of Microhierax caerulescens. Classification (NCBI taxonomy): domain Eukaryota; kingdom Metazoa; phylum Chordata; class Aves; order Falconiformes; family Falconidae; genus Microhierax; species Microhierax caerulescens. Next base: position 111,447,415 of record JAVJGJ010000047.1, read on the forward strand.
CATCGTCTTCCCTCTGCATTCAACTTTCTGCATCATCTTCCCTCTGCATTCAACTTTCTGCATCATCTTCCCTCTGCATTCAACTTTCTGTACCAGGGACAAACGCTATGTATGAGGGGCAAGCATACAGCCCCTCTGTCCTCAGTGTCTCCTCCTGCCCATGTAGTACCAGCAGCCTTCCCCAGGAGCTTTTACTACTGAATGGAAGCTGCAGCCAAGGATGGACCCGTGGCTGAGGACATCAAGTCTACCAGGAAGCTGAGGTCAGTCCCTATAGCACTGTGACTGCTTTTCTGATTAGTTTTCACAAGTCCCAGTCCGAGTGCTCAGCTTGGCTCAACGGGATGGGAGTTGGGGCAACCCCTGGGCTGCAGCATGGGGCTCTCCCCAGACCCACCTCTTCAGCGATGTAGAGGCAACAGCTCCTGGTTTCTGGATTTGAAGCCCACGGAGACCTTCAGCTGTGTGAGCAGCGAGGCTGGGGGGGGGGGATGCTGTGGGGCTGCACGGGCAGCCGTGGGTAAGGGCAGGGCTCGAGCCCGCCAAAGGCAAGAAGGAAGGGCTGCAGGTTTCCTAGAAGGCAGCAGAGATCAGTGACCCACAGAGTCACTCCCAGACCCCCGGCGCCCCCCCCCCCGCCTTCCAGAAATCTAAAAGCCCTGGGGATCTTCAGCCAGATTTAGATGCACAAGTTAAGGACTGCTGAGCAATCCCTGCTCTATTTAGCTTGAGAGAGATGGAATTATGTTTCTCACTTCATTTAAATGTATTTAATGTTTATTTCTATATGTGCATGAGTACTTAATTTAGCATAATTATTGAGATGAATTGCAGCTAACATTACAAGAAAATTGTAACTTGTCATAAAACAAGTGGGCCATATTGTAACAGAGCTGTTACCACACAGAAATGCTCTGCTAGAATAGCTTAATAACACAAATAAATCTGCACTCCCCAACATGATACTTCTTTGGGGATTTGATTAATTATTAGGAAGCAAAATGGCTAACAAAGTAGTATATATAAAAATATCTTCTCACATCAACAAGATTGTAAATTTTAACTCTATTGCATGACAGCAAGTATAAGCAAGAATTACACACAATACAATGAGCTGAATGAATTGATATGCTTGGGGCCTTTGTTGCTAGAAATACTTTTCTCTGTGTTATAATCAGCCATTGTGACTCTGCTCAGCTGCAATTTAGATTTCTTCTCACAGTTTAATAAGTGACAGACAAGTGCTTGTACCGATGAAAGCTTCCAACAATATGCATCTTCACAGCTTTCCCCACATGTCCGAGACCTGACTGGGATCCAGCATTTTTGCTGTGTGGTAGCAGCTCCAGATACAGTTGCTGCTTTCACCTGTTTTCCAGTTCTGATCCCTGGGTACTGCAGCCCAGTCCTGGTTGTCCTTAGCCCCTGTGGGGGTCCCAAGTACAATTTAGCCACCCACCTACATTTATGTCCTGGAGTCTAAGAAACCAGAAGTACTGCGCACGTTGCTGAGATGTAGGGAAGAATTTCGCGCACGGATACCAATGCATATCAGGGATTTGCTCACTGACAAGCAGGAAAATCTGAAGCAACTTCTGGAAATTCGACCCCGATCTCCTCAGTGCCAGCCAACTGCTCGAATGATGAAGACCACCTTTCCTCCTCACACCTACCAGGAATGGAAGATGAAAGGTCATGCTGCTGCTTCGACTTCTTAACCAACACACATTGGAAAATGACACTGATATAAATTTTGTGCAGCCACACAGGCTGTGTGTTTCCAGGTGGATTATGATTCAAATCAACCCAGGACATCAGTGACAAAGATTTGTCATCAAATGGTTGTTTATTCAGATGTTCAAGTGCCTTCAGTCACAATAGAATAGATGGCCCTGTGAATGGTAAGGAGATGACCAGAGCATCAAATGCAGAGGGTTTGCTTGACTGGTTGCTAAGAATTAGTCTTAACAATATGGTAATTTTTCTTAACACTAAATGTAGCTCTGAATACAAGTCTTGTCATCAAATGTCCAAAAATCATTTCTCGGTCACCAAGAAAGTCATGAGCTTGGCTTAAAAGCCATGAATTTAGAAACAAAATATCTTTTGAGCTTTTGTATTTCCTTTCTTCTTGGCAAGTGTGGGTTTAATTTAGTCACAGCTTCAATCTTTTCTACCCAGAAAGGAGGGCTGGAAGTTTGCTTTTTTATTTCAGTAAGTGCTTTGCAGTGGAATCACATTAAGCTATTGAGCTGCTACATGAAGCAGATTTTTGTTATGGAGTAAACACTGAAATCCCCAGAAAGATGAAATAAGAATTAACGGAACAGTCACAAGTTGCATGACTGTGGGAGTGCTGCTGCTTTTGGATTTTTTTCCTTTTGTGGGCTGATTGTCACTGTTAGTGAAATGGGGCAAACACAGAAACTGTGCTTTTTGCCAGGACACTTGCAAAAAGTCTCCAAGACTTTTGCGAGAATAACAGTTGGATGATACGCAATAGCCACCCAAATTTGCCACCTGTGGCTTTGCCACTAGGTGCAGCTCTCCGTGGGCTGCGATCGTGCCTCTGAAGTTTCTGCAGACAGGGCTGCCGTGGAGTCATTAGACCCAGACATTTGTCCAAGCCGTGGAGGACGCCAGCGCTCTGCTTTGGCACTCTATTGCATGGGCATCTGGTCCTAGTGTTGCTAAGTGGCTGATTTCACCGAGCCAGTCATGTGTCTCCACATCATTCATTTAGCCCAGAAGTGGAGAAGGATAAAAAAAGCATTTTATAGCAAAAAAAATTACTATTATGGGAAACACAATCTCCCCATTCAGAAGCCTTTGTGTTAATGTAGGAAAGCCAGATATGTGATTAAAAAGATATTTTAAATTAGCTACATTTTATTTCCTGCACCTCTGCTATTAGGTTTTTTGTCTCCATATGTCTAGCCAAAGTTGCTGGAAATGACATTTTATGAATGCATCTCCAGCTTCATTCTGTGAACACTTGATTTTGTGCCCAGGGTAAAAAAACCCACTGAAATCTATACTGAATTTCACCTTTATGTAGTGGATGCATATAGAAGCTTAATGCTGCGTGTGTCAGTCTTCAAACAGCTTTAATGAAATGACTGCTTAAGTTGACTGTTTCTGCCACAGCTGTGCTTTCTGCTCCAGCTAGCCTTGGGACTCAGCAAAGCCCCGTCCAACAGTACTTGCCCCAGCGTGTTTTCGAGCTTAATAGACAAGGCAGGGGAGCAGTAGTATGACCTCCGCTTCCAGTGTCAGGGCCCAGGGTTCATTTTCATTAAGCAGAACTGGAGCTTAAACTTACATCTCCTACCTCCTAGGCTGGATCTCTGATCTTTACTATCGTACTAACTAGTACTCCAAAAACCTCGATCCATTGCTGCCAGGAAGAAAAGTCTTTCATTGTAAGACAGAACTTCACTGATGCTTGTTTTCAAAGAAGGGCTGACCTTTGTAGGAACAAATATATCATGACAACTCAGCAAGATTGAAGCCAGATGACCACACGGTAAAGTGCAGTGTTTCATGGATTGGGATAGTTCCTTTAGAGTACACAAGATTAAATTGGCTACTGCAACAGATCCTGAAGTATACACAGCCCTCTGCCACAGTATTACAACATAACCAAAAGGTTGAGAAAAGACACTTGAAAAAAAATAGGTGATTGTCGAGGCAGACAATGACACTGCCGACTTCGCTGGAGTAAGTAGCAAACTGCTCCCTAAAAAATGTTCATCCTACACAAAAGACTACCAGCACTTCTTGCCAGCGTTCTAAGTGCCCCCTTCACACACACACACACACACCCCTGCCCCCACTCTGCAGTGCTCTGCCCAAGTCAAATTCAAGGTCATGGGATTTCATCTTCAAGGCACTTACTTAGCTCAAATGTCACCCCAAAGTTCAGGACAGTCTTTGACCACTCCTGAGCTGAAAATGATCTTTTTTCTATAAGGGTGAACTCTGCAGTTCAGACATTGGGACAAATCTTTCTCTTCTTCAGGTATAAAACTATATAAGGACCTCCCAAGACCATTCCAAAATGTTGCACTGCAATTCTTTTGTGTGGATAAGAAAGAACAAATAAATGCACGTGGCAGTCATCTATCATGTTCAGTCTTCAAACTTTGTAGAAATGTGCTTGGGTAAGCGGTTAAATGGATAAGAACATGTGAAGCGCAAGACTTTGGGTGCTCTGCGTGGGCTGAAACATCATGGATTTCACTGGTCACATGTCTCAGGTCTAACTCATGCTCCAAGAACTGGATTATACCTCTTTGGACATTTGTGGACTTGCAGAAGCTGCAGATGAAAATTCAAGTCTGGCAGAATAAGGTACAGTATGATACAATCTGCTCTGCGCCATCGATCATGAAAAAGGACTCAGGTTAAATCCAAATGCACCGTGAGGGCATCCAAAGGAAAATATTTTGGTCGTATTCTCTGAGCTAGAAGGATATCAAACCAACTTCCGCTGAAGCAGCAAACTTTGCTATGGTACGGGACACTACAGAATTGTCTTAAGCTAAAAGAGAATATGTGGAAATGTGATGTGGATGAGGAGTCTGTTACACCTTTCAGAGCACATTATTCCTTTAAGCTGGGTTCTTAAAACAAAACCCAAACAATAACCCAAACCCCTAAGGATTTCAGCATCCTGCCAGCAAGATCTTACCTTGGTAAAACTGAACAACTCATTTCTAATGCAGGAACACTGGTGTATGTATGGAAAAATACAGCTGGTGAGATGAGGTAGCCAAACGTATCTGCAGCTTTGCCGGTACGAGGAAGGAAAAAATTTTCACATGACAAAATTACCATCCAAGCAGAGTTTCAATAATACAGAAGAGTGTAGAAGCTAGGCCTGAGCTAACCTCCTGCCTACAGATTTTGCTGCCTCAGTAATCTCTACAGACAAAATCAGAACCCAAGCCTTTTGCCTCCAGCTCTCTGCACTACTGTTTTCTCCCTGTCATTACACGATCTGCCTTTCCCTTGTCCCCCAACACCGGTCTGCAGCAAAAGGATGCACTGGTGTCCCCTCACTGAGCTTTCACAGCTCCGGGTGTCTGTCAGATATGCTCTGGCTGCAGCTGAGCTGGGTGAAGAGGCCCAAGTTGTAAGAAGAAAACCACCCAGGAGTGCTTTGAAGTCCTCTGCTCTTAGAGGCAGTTAGGCTGAAGCACGATGTGTGTCTGGTATCGGGGCACGCCAGCAGCAGCGACTGCTGTCTGGTTTCTCAAGCTTACCTTGGAACCATGCTGAGTGCGCTGGGCTGAAGGCAGGAGAAGAATCTGCCCCCAGGAATGAAAAGCTGAGTGGGCAGAAGAGCAAGAGAGCTGGTTTGAACACGGTAAGGAAAGGAGACAAAGATGAAAGAAAACTTCTACCCAGATTTTAAAAGCCCTCTGACTCCAAATGGGTTTTATTCATGCTAACAACTGTGTTCTGCCCTATGCTTCCAATTCTTGTAGTTGACAATGGCTTACTCTGGGTGCAGAGATGCTCATGACGACTTGAGGGAAACCCAGCCTAGGTCCAACGAGACCCGTCAGCTTATCCCTGAGACTGCTTGTGCAAACACCACAGTGCTACGGCTGAAGCCAGCAGCCACCTGCCGTTGCGCAGCATCAAGCCCAAGGTAAGAAGCTCTGCCAGTGCGTGAGCCTGGCGGGACGGCTCAGCTCAGCGCAGCCTCAGCACTGCCGGGGCTGGAGCCACACAGCTGCCACCACTGCGCAGGCGGGCGGCCGAGAACGGCCTTTAGCTCGGGGTCAGTGCAGCGAGCAGGCAGCTTGGCTGGTCCTGGACCCGTGCTGACGCTGTGCCTCTCTGCCTGAGCCAAGAAAGCACGAGCTGTGTGCGAGAGCACGAGAAGCATACCCAAGTTGCCACAGCAGCGGCACAGGTCTGTTGTATTAGCCAGGCTGCCCGATTTTTATCTCTCCCTCTGGTTCCCAGAGAGGCAGCACCAAGTTAACCTGAGCAAGCTGGGCTGCTGCTCTCTGAGCTGCTCGTTTGCCCCAGTCCTCCTATCCTTCTTTTTTCCCCTTCTGCTGACTGGTTGCTCAAATAAAGGAGTCTTTGCTGAAGCCAGCTTTGAAAAGCTAGTGCCAACCTGTTTTTGCTTTGAGCCTAAATGAGCAAATGAATAATATGGTTACACAAGACTGGCTGGGTGCCATCAGTCACACACAGTAGCACCGTTGTCTGGCATGCTGCAGAATTGGCAACAGTGCCTGGAAAAAATAATAAAGACATTTATATTTTTATTATGGAGAGATTGGGTGAATAACATCCTGGTGAGGTACCGTAATGCCTTGGCTGTCAGAGAAACTCAGAAAGGTCTAGACTGATGAAAAAAAATTAAAGGGCATTATTATTCAGCAGCCAGGAAGATAATGAAGCAAGCAAACAAAAGCTATCTAGACCTTTAAGATACAACCCTTTCCTCCCTCTCTTTTGTCAATATTAATTTCTTCCTTGCTTGTCCCAGCTGTTACCTGCAGCAAAAGTGGAGCACTCCTGGTCCTAATTTGGTCACTTGCAGTGCTGAATTCTTTGTCACATACCAACAGTTAACGTGGTATATGGCACAAAAAGCATGAAGTTATGTCCTATTCTGAGCCATGGTATTCAAACTGGACGTACTTCAGAACATGAAGACATTCAGGCTCAGGTTTTTAAAAACAAATCTCGTTACATTAAATTAACAGTAAAATTAATTCAAGGTAAATTAATTAAAGTGACATTAATTCAAAAAGGCTCTGAAGCTCCTTGGAGTGGAATGATGTGTAGCCTCAGATGAGCTGTGAGAGCCCTTAGCAGAGCCACAAGTCGGATTTATTTATCTCTCATCAGCAAGAGCCCCCTGGGTTTTCCAGGCTGAAGGGCCAGGGCTGCGGCTGCTGCTTTCCCCAAAAGTGCACTGTGGTCCACCTGGGCCCATGCTAGCTGTCAGCTGCCTCCCCTCTCCTGTACTAAAGGAGAGAGGGATGGTGGCAGAGGCAGGTTCCTTTTTATGATTCCCCAGCTTCACCCTTTTTTTCAACAGTTTGGAAGTGGAGGCAAAACTCCACTCTCCAAAGCATGGATAGGGAAAGGGGGGAGCTGCTTCTTGGGCATCTCTGCCCGAGGAGATGTGACCTGCACCACACCTCTCTCCTAAAGGCCCTGGTCTTGGTACACACCTCAATATTCAGAGATCTTATAGTTTGGCTGGTGTGTGGGCTGGGCCACCAGCTGCCTGAATCCATTATTCCTCTTGATGAGGTGCCTGTAAAGTAACTGGTGAGATAGAAGGTCAGGCTGAGGGAATGAAATGAAAGGGGAGGAGAGAATAGTAACAAACAAACTTTGTATATTTACTGTGTCATGCAGATGTTGCTCTTTGTCTTCCTAATGCCTTTGTCTTCTTAAACTGTAAATTCTTCAAAGCAGGGCTTATTATTCATTCTCTCTGAGTAAAGGGGATACATATTGCATCTAAACGGCATACAAAGGAATACAAAGACTCTTTAAAAGTATCGGTCTTCCATGCCTCCAGATTATCTATGTTTCCATAAAAGAGAATGATGTCCATTCCTTGTCCTAAGCTGTAGATTTGTCCTACACATTTTGTTCCAGGGCTTACTCTAGACATCACTGCATTTGCATGCAACAAATATTCTGCAGATTACAAAATGCCAACTTCTGCCTTTTTAGAATCTCTCATGGGAAGTCAAATTTCCCTGTGCTATGTGGAAGCACACAGAAACCTCTGCCTTGGGCCCCAAAAAGTAGAATTAAGCTTGCCATTTACAAACTGAAAAGTGCATGGGGAAATCTGAATCAGAACAGACAGGAAAAAAGGGTTAATTGCCACAAAGACCAGCGTAATCCTGACCACATTGATTGTAGTAAGGTTTTCATTAGCAAACAATTAGCAACACCTACACCAAATAAAATGAATTTCTAAACAACAGGTAGTAATAACAAAACATGCTCCTTAGCCAAGAGTCATTAGAAGGTAGAGAAGGACTATCCATAAAGAGAGGATTAGAAAAAAAGAGAAACCCCTGATGTAGCAAAGGGAGCCCCAGCAGGCCAGCTGGCTAGATTGAGGTAATAATCCTGCATTTCTTCAAAGAAATAATAAAAGGAAAAAGAAAGATCAAAGCCAATAAAAGGAGCCCTTCACATGATACAGCGTGCTATGGATAAATGCATGTGCTTTTTTAACAATCGCTTGTAACAGCCAAACAAAGAAGAACCAGCAGTAGGGTTCAGTCCTATTTAAAGAGACCCAGGAACCGATAATGCTGCATTTATACCTGTGGAACTCCACTGGCTTCTTGCTGAATACCCACATATGAGGAGGAGGACCAGGACGCACAGCATACGGTACAGTGTGCTGCAGGATGGACCATTGCTCACGGCTGCTCTCGGACCAAACTAACAGGCCTCTTCGGTGTTCTGGGATTGTTGGTTTTTTCTCAGAAATGTTTTAGACCCCGGTTGTGTTCTCACCTCAGTACTAACCATCGTTCACCTGCTTAGCGCGGGAAGCACAGCATGCAAGTTTGACTAGATCGACCCTTACTCGAAGGTTCCCCATCCTTTCCTGGAGCAGCCCTGCTATGGCAACGGGTAACTCAGAGGAGGGGGAGAAGTTGTCGAGGGACCAGAGGACAGGTCTCTGCCCTGGACGGGCAGGAGCGCACACCGGTTGGGTGATGCCTGCCGGGGTGACAACCTCCAGCAGCAAGTGACAAGCCAGCAGAGACAGTAACGCCGGGAGCTGCTGCCGGCCCGGGCGCCGCTGTGTGCTTCAGGCCAGCGTGGGCAGCAGGTGCCGGCACAGCCGGGCTTAGCAAGAGGGTGCCAGGGGTGGGGGTGGGGGACATGATCCGTACATCCTCCTCACACCTTGTGGAGTCACCGATATCAGATGCAGACCTGCTCTTCTAGATCAAAGCCACGTGTGGCAGGGATGGTACGGACCCCAGAAGATTCGGTACTTTTCCCACAGACATTCCGTAACCTTTTCCCACAGACATTCCTTAACCTTTTCCCGTGAAACCTCCCTCTCAGGCACACACAGGCGCACTTGCCTTCACCGCGCAGAGCAAAATCTCCTGGCACCTACCTTCGGGTTTGCTTCACCGCTTCGCTCGTCAGACTCACCTGAGAACAAAATCCGCCTGGGGAGGAGGGAGAGGCCGAGCCGGGCGTGCGAGGAGCTCCCGCGCTCTGCCTGTGGGCGGGGCCACCGCCGTCCCGGCGGGCTGCGGGCGCTGGGTGCTGCAATGCTGCCACCTCCTGGCGGGAAGGCGAGGCGCAGGGCCTGGCCCGGGGGCCGGA
>JAVJGJ010000047.1:111472808-111491484 GCA_035590215.1 Microhierax caerulescens
TGGCTGACAAAGCACCCAGAAAGCTTCGCTGCTAGCGGTCCAGACACGAGCAGGGGATGCGTTGCGTGCCTGTGGTGATGTACAGAAGTGTTTTCCTTGGAATGCCGGGCCTTGGAAAGTAATTAGGCACCACCACAAATGAAAGGGATGCTCTTGAATTATACAGAATTAATTCAGAAATAACTGTGTGGATCATTGAGGGATTAGATACTACAAAAGAAGAGGTGGTAGCGGTTGACAAAGAGTGTTTGGACTGTGTTCTTATGCCAGCATGCTGTTACTCGCACTATTATCAGCGTTGTTGAAAAGTGGGGATAGTTTCCAGGTAGATATTGCCCGTGGAAGGTAACATTTTAAGTGACTTGCCGTGTGATTATGGTAGTTGGGCATTCTTTACTTTAGGATAAAGTAGCTTATGTAATTGGGTTTTAGCTTATTTAATTATCATTTAAAAAACCCAACAATGTAGAAACCATCCTCTACTGTTCTGAAAAGAGATGAATTTACTATAATTTCGTGGAGTGCTTGGGTTTAGCAGTAGGTTGATTGAGGTAGAAATTAGCGTAGCTTTTTGCAGGGGCAGGGGAAACTACCCTGAAAGTCCCAGGAGTTATTGCTGTGACAGATGTACAGGCTCAGGTACAATCTACCTTCACGTTTGGTGGCATCTAAGTACCCCTGCAAAGATCATAAAACTGTGTGATGACTGCTTATTTTATCACTTGTTCCTTTTCTCTGAACACTCACTTGCCTTTCACCCTGCTGCCGCTTGTGCCAGGAATATACTTCATTGTCCAGAAGGTTTCAGGTTTTTGTGCTCTGAAGCTGTTGAGAAATTGCAGAGATCACCTGGGATCTTCCTTGCCTTCCTAGATTTTGTTGTTGCTCTTGAATCTCAGGCAGGTTGGATGGTGTTGACAGTCCTGTTGACTCTGCATCTAGTTGTGTGATCCTTTTGCACTGTAATACGACTTCGCCTCTCTTTGCCTTCCACATCCTTCAGACATTTGTAATGATGTGTAAAATTAAGTTTCTGCACAATGCTGTTTGTCTTTGATTCCAGTGGAAACACCAAAATCTTGACTTGTAAATAGTTTTGGGTTTTTGGTTTGGCACCTATCAGTGTTCTGACTGGGGCCCTCTATTCTTGTGCTGCCTGTAACTGTCAGCCTTGGGGTGCTTCCCTCTTAGTAATTGTCAGCCTTGGGGTGCTTCCCTCTTCGATTGAGCCAGATCCAGTGCCTGTAACCCCTGAGTGACCTGCCGGGGGCTTGCCTCTGTAGGGAGCCCGGGACAAGTCAAGAGGTTTTCCAGCGCACGTTGAAGGTGTGACTTTGGACAAGTTTGATTTGTTGGGAGTATGTGTTTGGGATTCAACTGGGATTATTTTCAGTCTGACTGAGCCTGAACATTAGAAATTATCTGTCCTCTGCTTCAAATAGCAATGTCTATACATTGTGCAATTTTGAATGATGGGAACACAGCCCAACTAATTTTTTTTCATGGTAGTAATGAAAATAAAGAATGACATATTGTCCTGCTTTTTCACACAGCATGTTCTCCTGATACATTGTCAGAGAAGAGTGTGCTGTTGTGACAATTGGCGGTATGTACAAACGCCTCTTTAAAAAAATTAAATGTTTGACAGTGGTGTAGAAATAACTCTGATGCTTCCCACCAAAGCTGCAGGTGTGCATGCAGCCAAGCATTCGGTCCTCACCGCCTGGCAGAAGGGCAAGTTGCATCTGCTTTGGCTTTGGTAACCGGAAAGTTGGTTTTTCACTTGAGACGTGAGAATTCTTCCTGTTGATGTGGAGAGTAAAGCAGCTCACCGCAGGCTTTTCTGTGCTGGCCTCACAAGACAGGTGGAATTTGTGGGGATGGCACTTGGAATAATGTTGGTTTGACATTTGGTGGGGACCTCAGGTGCTTTACTTTTTCCATCACTCATGTGGTGGGTACGGGAGCGTTGCCAAAACAGGTCTGTCATCCCTCCCAGCCTTGCTTTCAGTCTCTGTCACCCTTGGTGACAGATCTGCCAGCCCCCGTGGGCACACGCAAGCTGCCTGCTCTGGGTTCTGTGGGAACGGGAACTTTCCTCCATGCAGCTCGATGAATCCGGGTGTGCTCCTGCGTGTGCTGGCGGTGTTTTGTCAGATTTAGAGAAGGGGAGACAGAGATGGGGCCGTCCTGAACTTTGATCTTTTGTCGAAAGGACATAGTTAGGATTGGTTGTTGGCAGTTGCTGGATTTGTATGCTGTTTGTAGTGGGGAATGTTTTCTGCCGCTTTTCAAAAGTACCTTGCGGGTGTTTTAAACAGGTAAGTGTATTTCATGTGCAAAACTAACTGACCTCAGTAGGTATAAAATTTCCTGCTAGAAATAAGACTGACTTTTTCAGCAGCTGTGATTTTATTTCCAGCTTTTTCTAGATTTTCAGTTCTTGGCTTCTTGTAACTGGTATCTTCAAAAGACAGTATTACTCACATCTCTGCAGCGTTTCTGCAAACCGTTGTGTCTGAACCTGTGGTCTGTTCATGTTGAAATGTTTTCCCTGGGCAAGCTTGAAATGTTTATCACCTCTCTGCCTTCCTGCCTTTTTTTAGGGGTCCTTTCCTGAAGTGCCTGCATCTTTCAAGTGTTTAGAATAAATGAATATTTTGGCATTTGTGTTCAGGCAAAAAGGTATTTTCTCTCTTGGCGTATGCTACTTTGTTGACAGAGTTAAAATGCTGGGCTCAGATGCTGATTATAAATTAGTTTCCGAATGTGTTTTAATTGAGAGTTAAAAATGGAAATGTCTGTGGCTGTCAGGACTGCACAGTAGATAACAGCGAACCAACCCATCACAGCAGAGGTGTTTGGTGCAGGCGCATCTTTGATGTCTGTGCTGCTGGCAGTGGGCCTCTACTGGGAATAAACTTGACTTGTGATTTCAGGTGTAGAAATACCGGATTTCAGGTGTAGAAACCCTGGCCATGAGCAAGCTTGGTCATGAGGGTGCTTTTTTTTAAAGTCCTGGGCGATGCCCACTGTGAATGTGTCCGGTGTTACCTGCTATTGACCTAAGCCTTTTTGGTGAACTGGGGACTCGTCAGTGATGGAACGGGATTCTTTTGTGGTCAGCCTGCGGGGAGCAAGTCACAAACTAAAAATCTTTGAAGTTTTGCAGTAAGTTACTTAAATCCATACCTTAGTATTCAGGAATGCATAAAGATCAAAAGAGGTCTTCTACTGGGAAGGAATTTTTTGTTTGTTTTTTGTTCAAAATCAGTAATTGCATGCCCATAATGGCTCCCCTGGTGCAGATGCAGAAATAATAGATGATGAAGAAGAAGAAATTAGTTAGTTGCTGCTGTGATTACTCTATGCCTAACTTGGCTGTACAGTAGCACAAGAACTAATGCAGAGGTTCCTGGAAGCAATTTATTCATAGCAACGAGGCTTAAAGCTCCTTGATTGTTTTTCCATTAAAATGCATAATGCTTCATTTTTAACGCTGCTCTGTGCTGGGTGAATTCCATCACAGCCACGGAGGCACATTTTGGCTGCTCGTTGTGAGGGGTGGTGTGGGGTGAGGGAATATCCAAAGGGGTTCAAATGTGGACAGCATGCCTTCTGCAGCAGTGCTTGGGTCATGCCATTGTATGCCTGTGAGGGTCCTTTGTTCAGAGGCGAGTTCTGCTCTTACTCAAGCAAGAGGAGACCAGTTTTGCATCAGTCTACATCAGCTTTATAAAAGCAGAGCAAGAGTAAAATTAAGCCCAGGTATGCCCACTGCTGTAGCTTATTTCAGAGAGTGAAGCTTTGGTCAAGGTGCTGCTTGCTCTTTTAACGGAACTGGAATTTTGTCAGCAACATTATTTTTGGAGACTGAGCCCCTTTTGGGCTATTCACCTTGGCACAAATAATAATAATAAAAAGGTAAACTAATAATAAAAATAATCATATGTGGCCCTGTGTGAGCAACCTTATGTGTTGTGTATGGCAGTGGACAAGGGCAGGCTGCTCTCGGTTCTGGAGGTCGTCTTGGGGATGTTCTCTTGAATGTTCAGGGCTGGAGACTTTCTCCTTCAGATGAGGAACTGGCCCCTCTCACCAGGCAGCTGTTGACCTCATGTTCCTGTGAGTTAATGAGAGCAGTGGGAAGTCCACATGCAGATTTAGCAAACTGCAGAGAGGCTTGCTTCAAGCAGGAATAGTGTACATGATGTGTACGTGTCCTGGGGATGTGGGAGAAATGTCAAGGTGGTGGTGAGTGATGCGGACGCTCTTATCCCCCAGCGTTTCTGTGAATGGCAGAATGGTTTTGCAAATGATACTGGGATGTGTAAAACCCGTGTTCTGAAACTTGGCAAACTGCCTTCTGCCTCAGTTTTCAAGGACGGATCTGTTCGTCCCATCCTTCCACACACCAAATCCTAAAGCAGCCTAGGTGGGAGCTGTCTGAAGGTTTCCTTACTGGCCTGTTACATGGAGAGGCTTATCCAAAGCGCTTGGAGAAGTATGTGGCTGGGGGAACGGTTGGATGTGGTAGTATGAGTCTGCTTCCATGCCGGGACTGGACTTACCAAACTCTGAAGTTGTGACCTTGGTCACCTCGGGAAGTGCCACTGCCTGCCCTTGGCAGTGCATCTTCCTGGCAGGCTACATCACGGGCTTCTAGCAAACAAGAAACGCTCTGGGTTAAAATGGGTTTTCACTGTCTTGCCGATGGTCACAGAAAAAGCTCTGCAGCAGTACCGATGGAGGAGAACGACTTGCATTAGTTTTGTTTTTGGAGTTAGTTAAGCATCTGCTAAAACATGTAACAGTACTGGTACTGGATCTCCTGATGAGGTTTCTTTGTACTTGTTCAGCATCACGTTATATGTGAAGGTGTATTCCTCACCTCTGAGCCACTGTTGCTCTGTAAGAGGAGGAGCAGTGGTGGATTTCACTACGCATAAAGGGTGCCCCGAGCACGCGCTTGCAAAGATGAGGCAGACACGGTTTTATGCCTGAGAAGTACTGCTCTGTGGAGTTACACACCATGCATATCATAGCCCCTTCCGAGCCCCGCATCTGGAGTCTCTATGTAGGGATTAAAACTGCACAGAATTTTCCCGGAGTTTAGCTAAGTGAGGTAAGTTCACACATAGCATGTTTGGTGATACAGATTTGTACCTGCATAGGAGTACAGAAATGAGTTGTACCGTGGAGAGTTGCTGTTAAGTTGGCGTGTCTGACTCGTATTCTCTGTCTCGTTTTGAACCAGAAACAGATACCCACGGAGGTGGCTGACATTTTTAATGCCCCCAGTGACACTGAAGATTTTCTGGGATTCCAAGATGATGCTTCCAGACAGAGGTGGCTGTCGTCAAAGGACAGCTATGCTAGTATTGATTCCATGGAGTCAGGAAAAAAGGTAGGAACAGATTGCCATGGCCTAGTTACGCTGTTTGGGTGCAACAGTACTCTAGCCTGTGTCAAGGCTTTGCAAGCCATAACTCGCAGCAAAACCCATGATCTGTAGTCCTCGTGTTAAAAATAAATGTATAGAAACTGGCTGTCCTTTTTAGGGTTTGTATAAAAGGTAAGTGTAGCCAACAGGAAAGAGAGAATTACCGTCCTGGGCTGGTGTACCCTGGCTACGTAAGTCAGTGGAAATGCGTAGTAATAGATGGGCATTTGTGAGTATGCAGATTCAAGGTATTTTTTCCAGAAATTTATCTCAGTGCTGTTTCTACACTAATTTTTCTGTGCTGTTTCTGCACTAAAATCATGTTTTAGTGGTGGTCACCAACAGAAACCATCAGCTTCTGGCTTTGATTGTGAGATTTGCTGGTTGTCTGCTCTCTTAATGGTGAAGCAGCTTAGATCAGCAAAATTATTTGGTATTTTTAATTCTCTGATTTGGTAGCTGGAGTTACCAGCTGAATTCACAAGAAAGGAAGACACCTGGTGTGCTGTCTTGGCTGCCAGAAAATTTAGGTTTTAGTCTTTCAGAAGCTCATAATTATATACTTGGTAGATATTGGCTAATGTGCTAAAATATACCTTTGTCAGCTGTGTTCTTTACAAGGTCCCTCCACTCCATTAATAACAACATTGAAAATTACTTTTTCTTTTTTCTTTTTTTTTTTTTTTCTTTTTTCTTTTCCTAGTCCCTCAGGTCAGTACCTGGTTAAGAGGTGCTGAAGAAAAGGAAGATGACTAGTGTTAGCAAAGGAAACAGACAGAATGGGGCTTGTACAAGTCTGTACTATTTTTGAGCCTCTGTAGCCGAACGGCCTCAGGAGGGTGCAGGAGCCGTTTGGGGGTAGAGACACGGTCTGTCCTATGGAGAAAGGTGGTGGCTAAAATGCAGTGAAATACACTGGGCTCCAAACTGCTTTGTAACTTTATTGTTAGATGGTACTGGGAACTTCAGAAAGCCAGGAGGTAGCTTGCTCTTACATTTGTGTGGAGCGTGAAGAAGGATCAATGAGAAGTAGTGGTGGTGATGGTAGAGGGGGAGCCTGAGCTTCTGCCACCCGCTTGGAGGCTGCAGGCACCTTACTTTACTTCTCTCTGTCTTGGTTTCCCAACTTGTGAAATGGAGATACGGTAATGATCTTTGCTGCAAAGCATTCTAAAATCCCGTGATGAAAAATGCTATGGAAGAGTTAGGTACTGTTACTTTAACATGTGTTACTGGGAATCCCAGTGAGACTTGTTCCAAATTTACAGCTGGCACTAGAGCCTTTCTCACCATTCCTATGTTTCCCTTGGCCTGAGAATTATTTTAAATCTCCATCAGTATTGAGTTTTAACTCCTTTACCACTAAATGGTACCATAAACCCACCATTTTTTTTTTATCCTGAGTTCCATCCATTTATGATGCCAAACACCACTGTTACTGAGAAAGACCACAGGTACCTTCTGTGCAGGAAAGTAGAAGATTTTGGTGTGAAGAGCATGATGGGAAATTCAGAAAAATTCTACAGCTGTTGGGAGAGGAACAAGGCAGCTGCCCCGCCAGGGTGGCACATGGGATGTTAGTGCATCAGGCGTTCCCTTGGATGCTGAGGCACAAATGCATTAACAGGCCGTGACCTCTGCATGTCTGCTTTTCCTCAGACCTTTCTGCAGCCCTGCTCCCATAATCTCTGCACTTCTGCTAAGTTTTAGCCATTCCTACAGGTCTCCTGGATGTGTATTTTACCTTGCATAGACCGTTCTTCATCGGTGTAACAGTGTAGCTCTAGCTGTGTTTAGTCACTTCAGCTAACAAACAGCTTTTCTCCACCCCCTAACCTTCGCTCTGGAATTCCGTGAAAACGCAGAATGCATAAAAACTTCAGGTTTCTCCCAAGAAATGCAATTTTAACTTTAAAGTAACTTCCCTATTGTGTTTGTTCCTTTCTCAAGCAGCTGCACTGCAGCTATCAACAAAAGAATAAAGTAATTTTGCTCAGAGAAAACTCATTCCAATTACCCATAATAAGTTGTAAGAGATGTTTAAGTGTAAAGAAACGGCACATGCAGTAGCTCCCCCCTCCCATTCCCCTGTAAGTTTTTCCACTCATCTATTGTATCTGTTTTTCGCCAGATATTATCTTAATGTAAAGAAGTGTGTAATTAAAGTCAGGGAAGGGAGGAAATTGAAAGGAAGAAAAAAGATACTGGCAAGTGCATTGTATGAGAGGTGGTTTTTTTGGTTTTTTTTTTGGTCTCTCGTGGGAGTTAAAAATAGCACAGGAAAATTGGGCAAACAAACTTGAGTGTTGCTGACTTTGAAGAGGCAGATGTGGTGTGAACATGGGTTGAGTTCCTACCATGAACAGATCTTTCAGGACACTAAAGGGGACAAGTTGACAGATGGTCTTCTACTAATTCTGATGGGAAGTATGGAAATACATTTCTGATTTAGTAAGTGATTGGTATGTAATGTGCATATCGTGAAGAGTGTTTTAATGAGATGTTAGTTTTTTTCATGGGCTGACTTTTTACTTGTCTGTAGGCAGAAATTTGTGATCTGTCTACCCTAGAACTTGTTTCAATTATAAACTGCACCATTGAAAGAGAGTTGGGCAGCCGGAAGGTGGAGGGACGTTAGTCAGGCTGTTCAAAGCTCTGTGGTTTTATGTTGGTATCTGTCACTTCAGAGCTGGTGTAACAGCAGGAGAAGGAGCAGACTCCATCTCAGAGCCCCGAGTACTGCTGCAGCAAGCCCAGAGGACACTGTTGTTTCTACTGCTAAGAGAAAAAAAGGAGGGTTCTTTCTTGCTGTGGTTGTGGTTTGTATTTTCTTCCATTCAAGGCCTGTTTTTTTACATCCAGAAAAAAACACCAAGCAACATAATTTACATGTAAGAAAACCGATAGTTTATTTTCATTGGGTAGTAGTGAGAAGAAGAGGAGAAAGAGATGAAGATGAAATTTTCTCCAGCAGCTCAGTGAAAGCCTTCAGCTCAACATGAGGAAAAAAATCCTGCCAACTTAAAGTAACTCAGTCCTGACACTGTGAAAGTCTTCTGCTTTTCTCTTTTGATGGGCTTTGCTCAAAAAGTTCCCATCTAGTTGGTACCTGCTTGAACCTCCGAACTTGTTTATTGTGGCTGCGTGACTGCTCTGCATCTGACTGTCTCTAACAGCTGCTGGCTGCTGTTTTTACAGGAGGGTCAGTATCAGTCCAGGTGCCTCACCGAAGAGCTGCAGAGGATTTTCACTGAAGACACTGACTCTGAAACAGAAGCGTTTGAAGGCTTCAGTTCAAGTGAGGTGGATGTGAACAAGAAAGGAGTTCTGGTAAAGGTAGTTGCCTATGTGTGAATGTGTATGTTGACTTCTTTTTTTTCTGTCTCTTCTTTCTAAACTTCATGTTCTGATACGCTGTGATGTTTGTTCTTATGCTGAAGAAAAATATGTATTATCTTAAAAAGAGAAAGTAAGCTTTATTTAATGTAACATCACATATTAGAAGGGGGAACTTCTTCCCCAACTTCTACAGACTAACTGTGCTGGGCAGGATTGTTCCTCTGAGGACACTGTGTCTGTATCCCAGACAATATGTAGATTTTGTGTTGGTCTCTGCACAGGGAGAAGGTGTGTACCCTGAACTTTTAAAAATCTGTTGATTTAGGTGCATTTATGACAGTGTCTTTGGGTGGCGACACTGCTGCCTAGAATTAGTTTTTTTAAAAACTACATTTCTTGTGTCACAGAAGATAATGTAACATGGGATTCTTCTGCTTCTAGGCAATGGAGTCGGACTTGAGTGATGAAGAACGCGCTAATTTATTGCGTAGTGAGGAAGAAGAGGATGAAGACGTGAAGAAGAAGGTTTCCCCCAAGAGAAGAAGCTTTGGCCTTCGTGTTGCCTTGCAGTTTCCCACCAGAAAGTCATCTGAGAAAAAAGTGCCTGAACAGGTTTTTTCTGACTTACCTCTAAAGGACAGTGAATCCCTCACACCTCTTTCAGAAGAAATAAGTTGCAAGCGGTGGGACAAACTAGAGGGCTCTGCTTCAGAATCTGAAGAAGATGTTAAAGAA
Source organism: Microhierax caerulescens (assembly GCA_035590215.1). Taxonomy (NCBI): domain Eukaryota; kingdom Metazoa; phylum Chordata; class Aves; order Falconiformes; family Falconidae; genus Microhierax; species Microhierax caerulescens. The sequence goes on from JAVJGJ010000047.1 coordinate 111,482,326, forward strand.
ACACAGGAGGAAAGTTCCAGTGCTCTGCTTAAGAGAGCCATGAATATTAAAGAAAATAAAGCCATGGTAAGACTTAGGAGCAGTGCTTTGCTCTCTGACACTTACATCCGAGTACTTAGCTTCAGCACATTTGAATGTGGGTGCTGTGCTGGGACTTTGGGAAAATCTCATAGTGGTTTGTGTTGGAATTTTTCTACCTGGGAAAACACTAGAGGAGCGTCACCACTCAGACATTTACCTTAAAATAGCCTCAAGTAGGACTAGATTGCTCAAGTTTAAAACCAGAGCTGAACCAAGCATTTTGTATGTGGATGTCAACAAAGTTACAGGTGCCCAAGTTGCAGCCAGATCCAGAACGTGTCAGAAAACTGGCTGGTCCATTCAGGTGGCTGGTGGTAACATTTGCACAAGAGTTTGTACTTTTCATTTATGTCTGACAGATGTGCTGCGGTTACTGGTTGGAAAGCCAGCTAAAAACTGCTAAGGATGGTAAATGTACCTTTCCAGTTTTATGGGATATGAAGTTTACAGTTATGCTTTGCTGTGTGACTGCTGAAAGCATGTGTGTGGGTGTGTGTAGGTGTGGAAGACAGAGACACATTATTCCTTAGCACTTCTTCCTCTACTTTGCACACGCCTGTGCAAATCTGAGTTGATGTTAGGTCCTCAGTGGCTCCTTTGGTTTTACTGTATTCCAGGAAAAGTGGCAGCTTCCAAGCAGTCTTGGGTGTGTGGGCCTGCAGCTCCCACATAAAAACTTGCTTTAGTTTTGTACCTGTGTTTCTTACCTGTCTGGTATCCTCAGTGCTATCGTGTTGGTCTTGCCACCCTTCCACCCTTCTCACCTTTCACTTTTCCTTCTAGTTTCAACCATTGTAAAATTCATTAGCATACTAATGCTAAGGTGCAGTACTGTAATGATTTTAAATAGCTTTTAATAAATGCCACACTGAATTATTTACTGAGAAATGCTGTATCCAGCTTTTATTCTCGTGACTGGTATGGCGGTCTCGGAGACAGCCAGCAGCTTGGCTCATCCCTGCTATTGCTGGCTTTTCAGAAGATAGCCTCATCCTGGCCTTCCAGAACAGGTCAGTATTTTTTTTTGACCTGTCAGCCACTGCTTCTGTTGAAAGGTACCTCCAGGGCATCTACACAGTGCATCAGATCATCCTGCTGAAGCGCTTCTGGTGCTGCACACACCACGGTTAGGGGAACCGCCAGTGCGCCTTCGGTGGTTTACGACTTTGTAAATGAGCGTGCACCCACGTTGCTGTGTGTATCTGCCCAGAGCAGTGCCACGCAGCATTACTGGCTGTGGTTTGCAGCATTTGTGAAATCGGCACTAGAGCTGTCATGATTGAAAACAGAACGTTTCTAGGCATTGCTGCTAAGGACCGCTGAAAAACAACAAGCAAAGTTTCTCTGCTGCAATGTCACTGCCTAAGGGGACAGTCTGCGTTCCCTGGCAGAAAGCAACATCTTCTGACCAAGGGCACCTTGTCTTCCTTTTCTCCCTCATATGAACTATGCATTTCTTACTGGTCACAGGTATTTTAACCATGTTGTAACGTGCTGCTTCAGTGCTGTTTCAACAAGATCGGATGTAATTCTAGCCAATTCTAATTCTCAGTAACAATTAATGGGAGCTGTGAAGTACTGCCTACAGAGTTTTGCTCATTCAAGAGTAAATGAACCCTTTTTGTGAGCCCCACTTACATAAAAAGCCTCCAGAAAGGTTTCATGCACTGAAACTTTATGTGTTTAGCTATAATTTGGAGTGCATGTGAAGAGTGGATGGTAAGTGTTGCTTATTTGCAACTTTGCAGTGAATTTTCAATGCAACATCACTGTTGATTTCAGCTTGCCCAGCTGCTGGCAGAACTGAATTCCATCCCCGACCTGTTCCCAGTGAAAGCACCCACCTTGACTCCTTCGGTAAGTCTCTGGTGCTGGCTGGAAGTGGCAGGTGTTCTTGCTAGACTGAGGATGAATGTGTTCCCTGGTGAAACGCTTTCACCAAGTTTGTTCTGATTTCTGTGCGTTTGGTCACTTTATTTGTATAGATTTGCTATTGGTCAGTATTGAAGTATCAGAGGTTATTTGAGGAAATGGAATTTTATAAGATAGTTTATGAAGAAATATAGAGACCAAGGTGAGATGATGTTTCATCATTTTTGCCCCAGAAATGCTGTTGGGATGGTAGACAAATGTCTGTGTATGTGGGAGTGAGGAAGAGTAGTTGCTTTCCTTTGGGTTTAGATCCTGTTAATTGCCCTCTTGGAGGCTTTTCTTCTAAAATCCACGTTGGTGAAATTGAACCACTTCAGCAAGAACCTGGAATGATACTGACTTTTCTTGTCTAGAAGCAGAGAACTGTCAGCTTCTTTAGGTTCTCTATAATGTTTTTCCACAAACATTATAAACTGAAGAGATCTGAGGAAAAACTGAAGGGCCATGTCTTTGGGAAGCCCATGTGGAAATGCTGGTGTGGTGGTCAGGTGAAAAGGTGAAGCCAACTTACACTGTCTTTGAACCTTGCTAGCTCTAGTTAAATGTTACAGAAATGTAAACATTTTAACATTTAGAAATGTTTACATTTTAATCCATAATTTAATAATTTTAATCCATAAGTAACATGCTACTTTTAGTATCTTTACTTGAGGAAGGGGGAGGGCATCAGAAGTATTTGTTAACCCCATCTGCTTGGTTTTTGACTTCCAGCCTGTCTCCTTGTAATGTGCTTTTCACTTCTTTTGACAGAAATAACTGAAGTGGTAGCAGGCAGACTTGCTTCCTACATCTTGTTTATATTGTCAGATTTAGTAGCTGCCTTTATGGTAGGTGTCCATGCAGGACTTCTGCTGCATGAATTCAGTCATGCAGTAATGGGCAGGTGTGACGATGTGAAGAGGGTATCTTGTGCCTCATAGTAATTTCCAGGTCTTAGGAAACTGGAAGTAGGAGAAGCAGTTTCTTAATGCCCTTTCAATTTACAAGATATAAAAGAAAATAACCTAGAATTGGGATTATTCCTTGGAGGTATATTCAGATTGTGGGAAAATCTGAACATTTAGCTACTGAAGAACAGCGAGAGCTTGCTTCTCCTTAATATGCCATACATAAAATTTTGATATAGTTCTGTGATGTTAATTGGAATAGAATTTTAACTGTGAAGGTGTGGTGTTTTAAAAGGAGCAAAAATGTATAGCGTGTAGGGGGAACACTTAAGAGTGCCAGAAGTTGGTAAGGTTTGGCTTTACCTTATAGGTAAAGCTTATATATAATAAATATAAAATATAATTATATTATTTTATATAATATATAAAATATAAGGCTTTTTTTATAAGGAATGGGAGAAGAGCAGATTAATTCATGATAGTCCAGGTGTGGTACAGACATCTTCAGATCATTTCTGATGTTTAACACAACAAACAACTGCAAGGACAGTTACTGGAATCTTCTTCTCTTTCTAGAAACAGAAGAGAATCCCGAGGAGGACATTTTCTGAAGGCCAGATAGCACGTCGCATGAACCCAACCAGAAATGCTCGTCCACCAGAAAATTTTGCCTTGGAAAAATTTACTGTGCCGGCTGTCAAATTTGCAGAACAATTCCGTAGCTATAGACAGCAAAACATCTTGAAGAAGAGACTCAGTGTGGTATTTGCCAGACTTCATCTCCCAGTCAGGGATTAGGAAACATTTGAATTGTTGGCCAGCTCTTAGAGCAGACATCACATCCTACAGAAAGTTAGAGATTAGCTCATTAGTTAATGAGATTAGCTACAAAAGAAGTTATCTTCAGGCCTTTCTGCCTCATATTTCACGCATTAACTGGGCTGTATTTGTGATCTCTGTTATCCAAACATAACAAGGCAGTTTACTTATGATTTGTTATTTATTTTCTGAAAATTACTAGAGGGCACAATGCAGAAGGCCTTCGCGTGGCAAGGCAGTGGGGCTGGTGGAGGTGACAAAGCAGATCATCCCTATCTTCAGACTGAGAAACAGACAGGAGTTATACAGCTGAACTGAAAACAAGTGAAGGGACTCTGCACCAGCAAACTGCTGACGTACTAGCTAGCCATTCAAAAGTTGCAGGTTTTATTCCTCCCCACTTTTTTAAAATCTGTTTTTTTCCTTCCTTAGCTTATGGTAGTCACTTGTCTTGGCTATATTTACTACATAGCCTTTCTGAGGGAGAGTTAAGTTTGCATCTGCACAGGCTGGATCCCAGTTCTGCTTGTGGGAACGGGTGCTGGGTATAGTGGAAGCTGTAGAGGAATTTGGCTGTTAAAATACGTGGAGTACCGCTGAGTAAGAACCCGGGCTGGTAGATGACGGTTTTGAAGGGAACAGGCCTGATCTAGGGTGAAGGACAAATGAAGTGCTGAGAGTGGGGCAGAGGGAAGGCTAAGGATCAGGTGAGACTTGTACATGAAAAGGGATCAAAGAGAAAGATATTTGGAGGCAAAAAAAAAGAGCACTCACTAGAGTAGAGGACTCTTCCAAAAAACAAGCAAGGTAATGAAAAAGGGCTGAGTATGGCAGGACAAACCTAAAACTTCAGTGAAGGTTCTTTGCAGGACATTAGAGATTGTCACTGGAGAAAGCAATTGGAAAGTATGCTAGGAGGTTAAGAGGCAAAGCATGGGAAGGCAAGTGGTCATAGTTCCTTATTTTGGGAGGGAAGAAATGGAGTATGAAGTGTTACGGTGGAGGTGTGCAGGGAATGCAAAGAAAAGGAGGTAGCAGAAAAACATGTTAGGGATTTGTGGAAATAGAGGTAGCAATGATAGGAAGGAATAACATAAACAGAATGAATAATAAATGGAGTAGAGAAAAGATGAGGGAGGAGAGGGAGAGAAAGAGGTGGTGATAATTTGGAAACTCTATTCCCTCTTTTTCTAGTGGTCCATGAGCCTGTAGTCCACCCTGTTTAGCTTGCATGCGCATTATAAATGAAAGAATTTGTCACCCAGTGTGGTGACAGAGTCTTCATGACACCAGGAAAAGGTGTTGAGATGAGTTTGTTTAGCAGGGGGATTGTGGAGTACGCAAAAGGAGGAGATCATCGAAGTATTCATCTTACCGTTCAGTAGAGGATATTACTGAGGAGGACCTGGACAACATTGCAATCACTGTTAAAGACAAAATCTATGACAAAGTTCTGGTGAGTAGCTGCTGTATTTTTTAGTGTGTCCATGCACTTGAAATTGAGTGTGTCTCAGTAGTTCACTGGTGTTTGCTAAAAGGGAGGCTTTCCTGTCGCTCTGGAGGGTGCAGCCTGGCCTTGTATGATACAAGCACAACTTGAAAGTTTTGCCAGGCTTGTGTGGGCTTGCCTGTGCTGGTTGATACGCCCCACCAACTTTCTGCCTCTGCAAATGCTTTCTTGTCATAGGGCTATTAAGTGGAATTTGCTATAGGTATGACTCACCTCTGATAAGAGCTGACATCCCTTTTATTCTCACTTTAAATAAATGTGATGGTGGTGGTGGTTGTACCGTTAAGTAATAGTGATCCCTGCTGTTCTTTGTACCCCCTGGAAATGATGTTTCTGTAGGGTTGGGTAGTTTCTAAAGGTTTTGGTGGAAGTCCTCCTTCCTTGCCATCACTGGATTTGGCTATTATTAATTGTCAGGAAGATTGAGATGATCAAGTTATGATAAATTTTATACTTCATTGTATTTGCAGAGATGAGTCACGAGGTCATTTTCTGAATGAAATTCAGAAATTTTAGCTTTTTCCTAGACAGAAGAAAGAATCAGAACTATGACATGAGGTTCATGTAGTTTGAGACTCCCAGTGCAACCGAGGCTGGGCACTGTCTCTGTAAAATTCCTGCCATCTCTCTAAATGACTGTATGATTTATTGTAACCACAGAACTTACAGTTCTTACTAAGATTTTCATTGCTGAATTTGAGTTTGGTTTGAAGTTCGTGCTTCGCTATCGGCAGATACATGAAGAAGGTTTCGCAACAAGCATTTAAGATGTCCTTCATACATAGGTATTTCTCCTCCTTTCCAACTTCAGGGCAGTACTTGCCACCAGTGTCGACAAAAGACAACTGATACAAAGACAATCTGTCGCAACCAGGGCTGTGGAGGAGTAAGGGGGCAGTTTTGTGGACCATGTCTTCGAAATCGATATGGGGAGGATGTGAAATCAGCACTGCTTGATCCAGTAAGTGTAATTACCTGGGCTTAGGAAGAAAGTGTAGTGATTATGGTTTTGTTTGTAAGTTGTGGTGAGGTTGTGATGAGTACATGCTCATGGTAACACGGTGTTTAAAGCTTTTTGCCATAAGAAGTTCTGTAGTACTGTTACAACTGACACTGATCTTCCCGGAACTCAAGTGGAAGGTTCTGGACCTGGGTTTTAATCCACCCGTCTCTGTACTTCGAAGCTCCGTGTGCTTACCAGAGAGTGGAGGGAAAGCATGAGAACTTTATGAAAAGGAATCTCTTTCAGAAAAATGCCAAAACGTACCTTTTTTTTTTTCTTTTTTAAAGAGCTCTCAGTAATGTGGCATGCCAACCAGGTTCCCTGGTTTAGATCCTAATTTTTGGATATGAGAAAAAAGGAGAAGGATACCTAAAATTCTTGGGGTTGGTTCCCTTTTCTCTGTTGTCCCCAGAGGCACTGAGCAAGGAGAGACTGCAGGCAACTGCCAGAGAATAAGGCACGTGGAAAGACCTCTTAGCAGAATAGCGTGCTCTGTGTTCAGCTTGTTCTGGGCCCTCCCCTCCCCCACCTCTGCTGTAGAGATGGGCTTCTGGGCTGTTCTGAAGGACAGTGGAGAACTAACAGCGCTGATGTGCTGGCCCAGTGCGGCAGCGGCTGCTATACGGTAACGCAGGCTGATAGCACGTGCGTCTCTACGTTCAGAGGCCGTGTGCTGCGCAGCTGGGAGGTGCCCGACTTCATGGGCCTGCTGGGTAATTCAGTCCCAGGCATCATACTACACCGGCAGACAAAGAAACCTGTCACAGTGGGTACCCACCTTCTTCTGGGGAGCGTGCTATGGTCACTCTAGCATCCTAACAGGATGAGTTATCATTAGGCATTACAGATGCCTTTATTTGAAAATGAATACTGAGCACATCAGCGAACCCGAGTCTTCGGAGTAAGAGGTATTCAAGCAAACAGTGTAGTACTTAATAATTCCTTGAATCCCGCAGCATTTGGGAAGTGTTGGGGCTGGCTGGCTGATGTGGGCTTTTAAAACCTTGCTCCGACAGTCAGTCACACAGAGAGAAGCCACAGTTGCGCATGCCTGAGCAGTGGGAAGGCAAATACAACCTTACTCACGGCACACCGTCGCCGTTCCCTCCCGCATTCACCTCTTTGCAGGCCTGGATCTGTCCTCCTTGTCGTGGGGTGTGCAACTGCAGCTACTGCCGCCGGCGGGACGGGCGCTGTGCCACGGGCATGCTGATCCACCTGGCCAAGTTCTACGGCTACAACAACGTCAAGGAGTACCTGGAAAGGTGAGGAACGTGCCCTGTGGTTATTCCTTTTTCAACCGTTGTAGCCCTTATTAATGCTTGGCTTCTGTGGCCTGGGGCAGATCCTGGACCTATGCAAAAAAAAAACCCCATCTCCTAGACTTCAGATTTTTCCTAGGCAGAAATCAGCTCCGTTAAAGTGAGTCATATTGTCTGTGTAAACAACTAATTTGCATAAGGACTTGAATTTGCCTATTTTGAACTCTGTATTGATTGCTTGAAGCATATAGAAGTTCTAGTTTGGAAGCGGTCATCTTCAGCAATGGAAATTGTCTGTTTATGGGGAACCTGAGTTTCCTAAAAAGCACTTAACACTGTTTTCTCACATGTCTTCTAGTTTACAAAAACAACTGGTGGACGACAATTGAGAACACTGAACTCAAGCTGTGCCTGCGACTGATAATACCTTGACAAATTTTAACTTCAAAAGGTTATTAGTATGTTTTATATAAGATAGAATTTTAGAGTATAGTATATGCATTTCAGTGTTGGGAACTTCTTAATTGATGTGGTCTTATGCAAAAGGTCTCTCAGGAAAACATTTTGGTAGAGAAATCTACACGCACAGACCTATACGTTAAGTGAAATGGCACTCGAGCCCCGAGTGGTTAATTTTTAATAGAGCTACACAACCATATGTTAGAGAACTTCATCAGTTGGAGCAATATTTTTATTTATATAATTATGGAAGTTTGCAGAAAGGATGTTTTAATAACTACCTGTAAAGCATACCTTGTCTTTAAAGAAACAACACCCCCCTTGTTTTCAAACTTGACCATAAAGATTCAGTTTTTCAGCCCTCACTTTCTGAACCTGTTCCTTCACCTGTAGTTTATGGAACTTGCCTCGGCAAGGACTGGAAGGCTACTTTCAGCTGAATGCCATTATATTCCAGCCAAAGCTGTCACAACCTGCCAGTGGGAGGATGACTTTTTTATTGCAAAGTGCAATTAATCACTGAAACATGAAAGTGGAAGACTGTTTTGTAAAAAAAAAAAATAAATTGAAAATTGTTTTAAGCATCTTCACAATAAAGAAAAAGAATTGCTTACCAGTGTTTTCTCGTGTGATGCACCTGCTGCCTGAACTAACTACCCTCCAGCAGTCCTAACTGGTTACCTGGTTTAAATTGGAGTTCAGGATTATTTTTTTTCACGTAAAGTTCATACTTAATGTTTTTTCATATGTACACCCAAGTTTTCAAACAGCATTGTTTAAATGCAACATGTTTGTATTGCAGTATGATTATGTTAAAATTCTTTTAAGATATATGTTTCACTTTATGTAGAGAGAATAAAGAATAATCAAGAGGAGTATCTTGTGAGTCAAACTACACCCCCATGCTGATTTACTTCCCTGCAGCTGGTGTAATAAAGGAATGCTTGCAGATCAATAATCATTATGGGGAGAAACACATGAACACAACGCTGACGAATGAGGAAATAACAACACAGAGCACATGTTACACCAGGGGCCCCCCAGGTCCTCAATCCACCCCCCCCTGGTATTTACAGACCCCCCACGGGGGGTTGGGGGGGGAAACCAAGCAGCCGCAGATGACTGCCTGCCACTTATCCGAGCACCGGCCCCCTGGTTAAAGAGTTTGAGGACCCCTGTGTTACACCAAGGACTTTGTGAGGCAAA
>JAVJGJ010000047.1:111491584-111508231 GCA_035590215.1 Microhierax caerulescens
ATGACTGCCTGCCACTTATCCGCGCACCGCCCCCCTGGTTAAAGAGTTTGAGGCCCCCTGTGTTACACCAAGGACTGTAGCTTTGTGAGGCAAACCTCCTGCTCCAGCTGACTGACAAATACCTCCGTTTCCTTTAACTACAAGGTAGATTGAGAAAGCAGCATGTACTATTGGATGCTTAGTACTAAAGCACTGAGAGTAAAACTACTCCTGCCAGCGCCCATTTAGCTGGCTTCTCCTTGCTTTTGTAAGTTGGCCCTCTGCTTTTGATAAAACTTTTTTTATAAACTGGACATTCATAAAATTCCTGAGTTTCCCTTCGATCCACTGGAAGAACCCTTACAAAAATGAGTGGCATTGCTGGAGTCAGTTCCTTGAGCTGGGCTTCAACTGTGCTCTCCAGTTGGATGTCCCACTGGGTGCCTGGATTTGTTGTGCCTTCTAACATAAACCAAGTATATAAAATGCTGCAGATGTTTGTGGATTTGCAACAGGAAAGTTTGTATTTGCAAATAGCAACACAAACACACAAACTGCAGCTCACAAGGTTCCTTGATACCTTCCTCACATCCAGAGGAGGAATGAACAGTGTTGCCCTTTGAGTGACAGATACCTTTAAAAAAAAAATCTGAAAACTTCAAATAACGTGCTCATCATTGCTTCGGTCCCCCACCCCGACTTTCCCCTTGGGACTTACCTGCTACTGTAGCAGCAGGTTAGTTACTTCCAGAATAGTTACTTTCTTTTTATTATATTCATGTCTGGTGAAGAGTACAAGTAAAAACACTTTCTCTAATTGCCTGTTGGAGTCCCTCACCTGTCCCCCGATCAGCTGCAACTTAGTTGACAGCCTTTCTAAGTTAAAACTAACATCTCATTTTGACTGCAGGTCTTAATTGTCATTCCTAAACTAGATGCTTCAGTCTCAGGAAAACACGATTCCAAGAGCAAGGTACAATGCTTAGCCTCTGAAAGTTGTTAAAAAGAGGGGTCGCAGCTCAAAAGATGAACATGGTTTTCCTGCAGGGACAGCCCACAGCCATGGTACAGCTACTACAAAAACTGGCTGCTGGGGGACCCTGACGAAAAAGCCCTGCTCTTGGCATACTTGCACAGCAGGCACGTTGCTGCATCACTACACCTCATGCTAATACAGGGGTTCTTGCGTATTTCCTTGCTGCTTGGGATGTCTCCCCTCCCCCCAGCCTGTCACTATTATGGCCTAGCAAATGAAAAATTCAGAGTTCTTTGTATTTGTTTATTTAGAAGTGCTGACTTCCTGCCAAGGTGGAAAGAAAAACAGGAGGAAGGTTATTTTGAAAATAGCTTTTTTGAGGGTGGGTGGGTGGTGGCGTTTGGCTTGGCTGTGGTGCGGTTTGGTTTGGGTTTTAGTTTTAAAACTGCAACTGTGTAGATGGTTTGATCCAGGTTACCAGCATCTGGCACCTGCTGACACTACTGTGCACCTCTGTAAGTGGTGCAGAAAATTTCTAGGTGATCAGCATCGGGGCGAAGTTTCAAGTCTCTGGAAGAGTCTTTAAGCTTCTGAATCTCTACTTTGCAGCTGCTGTTTTCCTACAATGCAGAGCTTGTTCTGACTCGGTTAACAGTTATTTAAATGCATGAAATGTAGTCGGTGATTAGAACACCAAGCTGGTAGAAATTTAAGCTTACAACAAACGCCAATAATTCACCACCAATTTCTAAACTTCCTCGGTGCTGTTCACTGGAGCACAACACTTCAGTCCAACTCCTGACGGAACTTACCTACCTAACAAAGGAAGCTAGAGTCCCTGAACTAGGTTACTGAGACCGTAATTCAAGTTTATTTCCTACCATCCGCGAAAAGCCTATGGAGGCCACCTCATTCCCACGGTGGGTGGCCATCATCTGTGGTCTTTTTGGTAACATCTGCAGTCAAGCATATCTTATCCAAAGGGCCAGCTGATCTTGCGTGCCATGCTCTGCATTACACATTAAAAAAACCCCAACACCCCAACTTGCAGTAATTCAATACCCAGACGGTAATTTTGATGTCAGAACTGTTAACATGGCCCTCTTGGGCCAGTTGTGCTCAAGGCTGAGGCCAGGGTTTGGTTTGTTTTTTTTTTTTTTTTCCTTTGGCCATTATTGAAATAAGGCAAAAAAGCAGCACGAATGCAATTGTTTGGAAACAAAACCATTCTGCACAGTACAGAACAACCCCCCCACCACCACCCCCCCTCTGCAGGGGAGCACGACTGCATTGCCTTCTGTGCTGGACACTGCTTCTCCACCTGTTCAGAACAAGCCTGTGCTAACCTATTCCGCGTGGTCCTCACATCCCCCCAGCCTCCGACACGAACAAGTGCCCAGAGGAGATGGCTTGGAGAGGGGCAGTAAAAGGAATGACAATACGCTGGCGTTTCTCTCTGCCTGTGCCACAAAGTGAGCACCATTTGGGGACCTTGACATGAGCAGGAGAGGGAAGAGCTGCGTGCCAGCCCTCATGCTGCCATACCCTTCTGCTTCCAAGGACAGGGAAGTCCTTTTTTTGTTTCAGTGTCTGGGCTGCAAACACTCCCCGGGCTCCCATCTTCTCCGGGGAACAGTGGCAGCTCGGCCAAATTATCCTACGGACCTCGTGGCCACCTTTCTGCTAGGCTAGCAAGGGATTCTCTCCGTGCCACTGGTGGCTGTGCGGAGCACGAGATACGCTGTTGTGGGGCTGTCACGTGGCTTCGCTGTGGTCTTCAGAATAAACACAGGGGTATGTGCTGTGATCCTGGCAAGAAGCTGTTCGATATCAACACTGATACAGTGCTGAAGATTTTTTATCCCTTACTGTGGCAACAGCTACACAAAGAGGACGGGGAGACTTGGGTTTTTTTTCGCTTAGCCTGGTAACTGCACTAATACTAAGGAATAAACCAGAATAGTACTGTTGACAGATGCCCTGAATTGGTTAAATAGTATCAGTAGGAAAAGCTGCACTCGACTGTTTTTAAATTGAAATTCAAGCTTTTATTTCCTTAGTTGCCAAGTCTTCGCACTTCTGAGTAGTCTGAAGATGAGTTTGGATTGTTCCCCCTTGCGTTCAGGAGATAGTTACTCTGATACTTGGCTGATTTTTTATCTTTTTATTTAAACTGTGCTTAACTCTTCAAACAGCATCATAACCATAGCTAACACTAACGGTAAAAACTAAATGTCTGGCATTGAAGCCAATGAAACCTGGTTCCTTGCAACCACCACTGCTTACCTGTCAGGACTGAGGATTAAACAAGCCAGAAAGCCACACCACAGCTGGCGGCACAAGGTCCTGTGTCCAGTTGTCAAGTTCTCTGTGCTGCATGAGAAGATCAGCAACCCTAAAAGAGAAGAGGCAATAGCTTCTGCCTTAATCTATATGTACTACTTTTTTAGATAAAATAAATTGCAGACTTCAGGAAGTGTAAGAGTCCTTTTGTCTACAGAGAAAGTACGTGGTTGAAGTATCCAGAAAGTATATGCTTACGTAAGCATAAGGTAATCATTTTGCTGGGATTTGTTCTTTCCCTGATTTAGGTATGGCTGAAATCAATTGTAGAAGGTGATCAGCATGAGACAGGTTGCTGGCAGAGAATGTGGATATGCTCAGTCCTGTGAAACTTGTCGTCTTGGGGAGAAACCTGAACATCACTATAAGTCATGTTAACACACCTTCGGAAACTGCCCAAAATTGGTTTTGACAGTTGACGGTTTCTTAAGTGCAAACTGATGCCACGTTCAGTGCTGCATTTAAACTTCCAAGAAGCCAGAGCAAGGTACAAATTGGGAGCACAAGAGAGTCTGGCAGGATTGAACAATGTCATACTGCAGCACACATTGCCATGAAATACCAGAGGAATTTCCAAAAACACTTCTTATTTTACCCTTATTTATCTAACTGCCTGTGAGTGGATATTGCTGGTGGCAGGGTGGGGGAAAAGAAATCCTGCAAGTTGCCCAATACCCCTAGTGCTTGTGGCAAAGGGAGGTGATGGAGCCTTTGCTTTAGCAAAGTGCTTAGTGTTTCTGCAAAACTCACTTCAAAGTAAAGCTGCCTCGCATTAAGACAAACTTTGGACAAAAAAATAAATGGAATAAACCTGCTTGGTTTAGATCTCAGTGCGCAGCAGCTATGCTCTGCTGCTGTAGGGTACTTAGCGGTGGGCAAGGCTGCATGTAGACGGATATGCTAGTTTAGTCCATGTGTCTGGCGGAGCATCATAGAAGAGTGTGGGCTGCAGCACTTCCACGGGAGGGAAAACATCAACTCCCCCTTTGTTTGGAGAAAAATACAAAGCATACTGGCATAAAGAATAGCTATTCTTTCATTTCAAAAAAAAGCAACAAAAAGCCTCAAAATACATAGAAGAGCAACAGTACTATTAAAAAAAGTCACTTGCTTTCAGACTGAGGTCCAGCTATGGATCTCTGCAAGGAGCAGGTTCATCCTCTCACAATCTTGAGGGCAAACAAGGGCACAGGGGCTCCAGGCAGTAGTCTTCTGCATCATTTCTGCTACATTAAACTCCTCAGGAAGCATCTCAAGAATATCACCCAGGATATTCTTAACCTGTCCAGGCCAATACTGAGCCATCTGAAATCGCTGCAATCAACTTTTTTGACTCTTGAGTCTGATTTCTTTTCCAGGAGAGTGCGAACATTCTATTTTCTTAGGCAGATGAAAAACAGATGCTCCTTCACCTTTGCTGTCTCTTTGGCAGCAGTATTGAGAGAAATGACTGCAAACCAATTAACACTTAGGAACTTCTATTTAGCTTTACCATTTTCAAGTAACACTGATGCCCCAAAGCTCACCAACGTGTCGTCCCTGGGCTTGGGATGACTGCTTTTACAAGGATGTTCCCTGAGATTGCCTTGGGTTTTAGTCAAGTAGTTTGTATTTATATAGTACCTAACAGCTTCCATCACCCCCTCCACCACCCACAGTCCTTACTGTCTTGCCATTAGGCAAAATACAGCGCAGGCATAGGCACACGCAGCCTCACCCCCCCAAAAAGCGCCTCTCTTCCTCCCTGCACGCCTGCTCTGGAACTGAGACAACATAAATGACGACAATTCCTAACAGTAATCATGAGCAGGAACTGAAATCACAACATCAGTGCAGGCCAGTCTCCATTTCAGCCCTCGCTTTGGCAGAATCCGTGGTGAATGCCGTATATAATTGTCCACATTCCCTAAAGGGGACAGGGACTGAACGTGAAGAGCACAAGCTCCCCCCGGGAAATGAAGCATCGTTTGGCTACTGCTGTGCAGAGCTGTCGTATTCCCTCCTGCAAAACCTGAATGATCTGATGGTGGAAAGAGGGGGGCCGGGGGCAGGAGGGGCAGCGAAAAGAGTGCCCAGAGGAAAAGAAGGGAAAAGGGATGGAGAGCTGCAGAACAAGAGTGGCAGTCACAGAGGAATTTAACTTTCATAAGGATGAGGAGCTGAAGGCTCAGTCTCACGATATGCCAGCTTTTGGGGCATTTGGACATAGTTTCTCAGGTCTAAAAGGAAGGTGCAGAAGACGGCAGGGTCTGATAACAGAACTAGCTGAGATACATTATCCTTTCCTGCTCATCTTTTATTAATTTAATTTAGTAAGTACAGCACCGGTGCTGTTCAATGCTTAAAAACCAGTCTTTTACATTCTTCTGCAATCAGTTTGGCTTTACTAAGGGATCCGGGCACCTGAGATACCTCGACTATGAACAGAACTACAGTGCCCCAGTTAACTCCATAGGAAGTGACAAAGCTTATCTCTATATTGGGGTTGGTCCCTTCAACCCAGCATCTGACAGCTTAGAGGTATTAATGTCACTGTTCTGATAAACCTCAGACTTGGTACAAGAGAGGTGCTTTGGCTAAGAGATGGTCAGCCAGCAGCCTCCTTGCCCAGATTTCACCTCTTCATACTACCAGAAAACAAAATCTCTGAAAACCTCAGCCACTGCTTGCAAGAGAAATCTCTTCAGCAGCCACATGGCTCTGGCTTAGACGAAGGGCCCAGGAAGGGTCGTGGTGGGACAGCACTGCGCTTGGGCTGCTTTTCCTGGCGTGGAGACCCTACACATCACTGCTAGGCTGTGCTGCCAATGTGGCAGAAAGAAGCCAGGACCCTGGGCTGGGCAGGACTTCCTACACTTGGCACAAGCGGGAAGGAGCAGGGAAGCCACCCAAAGGGGATTTATCAGGCAGGAGATGGGAACAAAGCACAGCAGCGAAGACCAGACTCACCAATTAAACCAACCGTAACTTCTTTCAGTAACTTGGTGTTGCTGTACTTGTTTAAAAAAGCATACAAAAAAAGCAAGATAGATTCATACCTCGTTTACCACCCCATGTTGAATTCAAAGTGAAAAAGAAATAGTCTACATTACAGGTCAGATGTTCTTGTGGTCCAAAGTCCCCAGGTCCAAATTCCTGCCTAGTGCAGTACACTGCACAGGCTGGTGATTATCATCACTGCTCATCATTGATCACTCAGCTGATCGTTGCTAATTTGATGCATCTTTTTTTTTTTTTTTTTTTTCCGTAGAAATGAAGTCTCTTGCTGAAATAATAGTTGTTAACAGCACTGACAACACGCCCGATAAACTTCACCTTTTCCTCTGCAGACTGGCCTGATCCGTCTCCTGTGAATGAATTCATGGGTTGCATGTCTAAGAGTTTTGAAGCGATTACCTGACCTTGATGTCAAGTATCCCACCGCAGCATTGAGGTGCAGTCCATATAGTACAGCGCTTTCAGATGGCAGCATTTCATCTATGTATCCATGGTATCCAGCATAATCCAGATTTGATGGGGTGAAGAAACCTCGTGCCACAGCCAGTTGCCCTAAAAGCTTCAGTAGAAGAATCAATAATGTTACTGATAATGCTGTCACCAGTTCTCAAAACATTCTTCTGCATCTACAAAGTTTCAGAAATTTGTCTGGAGTTTATCAACATGAGACCTCCATCTTCTGATACAGTAAAACAGGGTTACCAAACTATTTTTAGCACAGTTATTATTTGTACACTTCTTAGACATTCCCATTTTCTGTAATACTGAAATAGTGTTGCTGCTTCCTTCATGAGGATGCTCTGACTTTAAGGACTGCTACTACCGAGGCAAGTGTACTTTAAGTACTGACTTTCTGCACCCCTCAGCACATAAGCAGGGATTATTAGGCCATTCTGCAGACTAGAGGCTGAGAGACACGGACGGTCACACAGGACACCTGTGCAAGAGGCACGACTGGAGCCGCAACCCACCTGAACCCCCACCCTAAAACGTGAGCCACACCACTGACTGTTCAGCGTGTCGCTACCTTGGGGCTCTGCAGAAACACACTGCGCCCGCAGGAACACGGGAGAGGTCACAGGGACAGGTAAGTGAGGTGTGGACATGGGATAGCGCATGAGCAAACTCAGCTTGTCGGGAACCGTGACCCCAATCCGCTTTCCACAGAAATGGTTGCCACTTGGAGCGCTTCTTTGTGTGCTGGTGTTCCCTTCCTTTCTCTTCTACCTGGCTGTTAACACCCAGGAGCTGGAAAAGAAAAGAAAACCAACCCAGTCCACCACATCTCTCCAAAGTCAGAAGTCTTGCACGGGGTTTTGTACTGCTGCTTTGGCCTCAATAAGGTAAGGCAGTGGCAATCATTTCCACAGCAGAAAAAATTAAGGTCTTAATCAGCTTGATATTGAACCAAATCCTATTAACTGCACCATTTCTGTAGAACAGGCAGGCCCCAGCCCTGTCAGGATATTAAAGATAAAACTCGGAACTTTGGAGCCGGCAAAGAATTAAGTATGTAGATGGAGGAGTCTGGCGAGATGTGCTCTTGATGGGCTGCCCTCCTACTGATGACAGGACAGAATAAAAGCTGTAGCAATCGCATTTATTTTCCAGGCTCCCCCAGCTCCTGTGCTGCAAGGACCTCACCGGATTCAAAGAGTTTCTCTGAACTTGCTGTCATAGAGCTGTCTGGGATTTAAAGCAGACTTGCAAGTTGTTTCTGCTGAAAAATGTTTCTGGCTCTAAGTGGTACTTCTCACAGGAGCTATTTCTTCCTAATGCAGGGTCCACTCCACAAAATCACAATAAAATTTAACGGCTTCTGGCATTTAGAACAGTCAACAACAAGCTGCTGCTCACAGTAACACCAGCAAGCACTTATTTCTGAAGTAATTTTGGTTCTGCAACCAGCGATTTACCTGCGCCTGAACCTGCACCACTAACCTTACCCACAATAAGCTACGTCTTAAGACACCACTTTGAGGTAGTGCTGCGGGTTTGAAAAAAGCCCTGTTATTCACCTCGAGTGGAAGATCAATTCTGTCAGACAATCTGTACTCACCAGTCGCTCTGTTGGCACTTAAACTGGGTTTTACTGTAGCTGTGGGAGCCACGTGCACAGCGGGAGGCTGCAGGTTACGGGGGTTCAGAGCAGGAGCTCACTGTCCTTCTGTCCCTACAACAGATCCCACAAGATGACGTCCAGCGGTTTATTCTAAGGCACCTTGTGGAATTAATTTATAGCTAGAAGAACTCATTGGTAATGCGAGTAAGTAAAAGAGGAGGTAAAGTCCCCAGTGAACACAAAGCACGAGCGCTGACGAAAGGCGCTGCCATCCTGTTTGCATTCGTTTGGCTACCAGTCAATGAAAACTTTTCTGGTTTTGCTTGTAAATCCAGAGCTCTGACATTTTCCAGTTACAGCAAAAAGCCTGGAAAGATATTCTACTGTTTAAAAGACCAGTGGATCCACGCTCGGGGTTGGCTCCCTAAACTTCCCAAAGGCCATACAAATAGCAGTGATTCTGCTCAGGTTTCACTACCTATACTTATTTTACAATTATTTGAATGAAAGTTCAGGCTTGTGAAGGTTAATGGACTGCCTAAACTGGAAGTAGTAATTCTTTACTTATCCACAGGCTAGAGGTAGAGCCGAAGCTGGCAGGCTGAGCTTCCCACCATGCCCTCCTGACCTCAGCTGTCATTTGGAGAAATCAGCCTCCGCCGAGGTCAGGAGTACGGCGCTGTTCAGCCTTTCCATCTCCATGGCAACTTACTCCTGGGCATCTTCTCCGGAGCAGTTACTTCCAATTGCCTTCATCAGTGTGGCTCTTTGACAGATGAACACCCACGTGTTGGGGACCGAGGTGACACCAGCAAGCTCACCTTGCTCACAGGCATCGGCCAAGGGTGGAAAGCGCACTTTGCCCAAGTTAGCCCGGCTCCACAATGACCTGCTCACATGTAACATGCTAATTTTCTTTTTTTTTTTTGTTTTTTTTCCACCCAGATAAGCTTTTTACCTTTGGACAATGAACTATAACGAGTCTGGAAAGGGCACTTGAAAAATCTCTTGGCTGTTTTTAGCAGATTGTGTACAATCGGTTCTCTAAAGTGACTAGTTCAGCAGCTTAGGAGAAGCAGCCAGCTGCTTTTTTCTTAATTATATATATATTTACAGACACACACATACAAATCTATGTATGCAATATGCATTTTATATAAACATGTGTACATAGAAACAGATCAGTAGTTTACAAACAAGACTTTCTAGAGCTAAAGTTAAAGCAGTATTTTCTTTTTGTAGCCTCAGAAGTTCTAATGTTTGTTTCTGATTAGAAGCAACTTCGGCAATCATGCACCTTGGACTCAGGGATGCACCACATACACTCTTGCCCAGGACCAAAACCCAACCATGAAATTTGAATAATTCAGTATATATCAACTGGTGATAATCTACAAAAACAGATACATGAGAGAGTGGTGGGAAATGAAAAAAAGCGTACAAGCTGTCTTCCACATTTTGGAATCAGGAACACAGAAGGAAATGTATAATAGCATTTCCATTCTGTTATTTTTCTGGAGAAGAAAACATACGGACAGTAAATGTAGGGTTTGAGGATAGCGCCATTCTGGATTGCTGTAATTAGTGAGTTAACTACCTGCTACGTTGATTAAAGTGCGGTTCCATAAAATATAGTCTGCTGTGTCCACCCAGACCCTTCCAAATGGAAGCACCTTAAAAGAGAATAGTTTTGTTACGGAAATGGCAACCTAGAGGTACTACCTTCTAACATCGTTAAGCTGGCAGTGTAACAAACCTCCTAATTCGAGTTGCCAAGTAAGGGTGCTTCCAAAAGTATTGAACCAAGCCATATGCCAAGTCAGACACCCTCACAGTCAAAATCTGCTCATGATGAATCATTGTACTAATTACAAGTTGGAGAACGCATTTCTGCCCCAGCCAGACACGGCCTTGGTACAGGCAGGGCTGCACAGACGAGAAAGTTTGTGGTCTCCTCCGCAAGGGCCCAGCCTGGAAGATGAACTCTTCCAGGTTCCAACTCTTGGGTTGAACGTGCTATGTACACGTTCAAGAGCTTTAGGCATATATGAAAGTTCTTACCACGGGTGGGCTGATGAGTTCTTGCAGATACATACAGCAGAGCCTGCGATTCCAGGCATCGGTGATGTGGCCAACATCCATGATCTTGCCAAAGAGGTAACCCAGGTCTTCCCACGGGACCTACGCAGGGGAACGGAACGCATCACCGAATAAAACAGATCAGCTTCCTAAAGGGCAAACCAAAGCTGCTCAGAATAAATGCTGTAAAAAGAAACACAAGAAATTCAAATACTTCTTTTCAGAAAGCTTCATGGTTATGTAGTCGTATTGCCGGGGTTTGCTTCTTTAGCAAATAATTACATTAAAAGAGATTTATTTCAATCTGGTGAGAAGTATCTATAAATATGAGTAAAAATACCAAGTTTGTGGCTAAAATTCAATAACAGTGTGAAGTGTGTCATCTGAGCCTTATGTCATGTTTTCTACTTTATCCCTTATAAAAAGCTTTTAAGAGAAAAGTACATTTTCAAAACGCCGCGTGATATAAGAGAACATAACTCATTAACAAGTGCATGTATTTTCCCATGCAGATCTTTAAAATCATAATCCCCCTGAGTGACAGGAAGGTAACCTACTGTGCCTTTCTTAGGGAAAAATAAAAAACTTGTATCTGATTGCAGTCTTTTATGTCTCCTCACTAGGAAACACTCAGTAACTGAAATTCTACGTTATTTGAATTTGGGATGTATTCAAGAACTTCAGCAAAAATTGAATTAATATTAATCCCATTACTACCACATCACATAAGCATTATGTTTATTGTGCAACTCTATTCATAATGCCACTGTTATAGCATGTGATTAACAGTGGTAAAACATTTTATTCAAGGAACGACTGTCTCTGTTTTATTTGGCTTCACAGAGTTTGAAGCTTCTTTTTGATAGATAACTCTTTGGTTTGCAAAATATGCCAGTTTGTGATGAAGCCTTTCCAGACAGGAACCTTTAACACCCTCGAGGGCAGTATTTGCTTCCCAACAATTCAAGGAAAACTTAATTATAGGCTTTAAATATTGCATGATGTGACAGAACAGAACAAGCAAAATAGCTGCAGCTATTCCAGCCTGCTTGCTACAAGTTTATTTGAATTTGAATATGTGAAACACTAATCCATTTTTCTTTTAAACAGGTTTGAAGAGAATGGTAAAAGAAGAAAAAAAAAGGCCACTGGACTATAATACGCAATGCTGCGTGCTGCTGACGAGAAGCCTCAGCAGAGAATCCCTGTGGAAAATGCCACCAACTTGGATTTAGACTGAAACATTCCTGCAGTTAGAATAAACCTGCTTTTCTCTTTGTTGGCAACAGAAACATGTTTCACGTTTTCCTAATTCCATATGTATTTCCCTCAAGAAATGGCTTTTTCCTTTGCCTTTTAGAAAAGTATACCAATATTCTAACTCGGAGCAAGCTCATTCAGCTGCACACTCTTGGGACATTGACTACGCTGGGACAGTCAAATCTGGTGATCCAAAAGGGACGTTTCTGCTACTGTGAGAAAACCGAGGGGTTTGCGTTGGAAATATTTCAGGCTCTCAGGTTTGCACAACTGCCGTTGTACTCTACGGGACACCGGTCTGTTGTACTCAAAAAACCACTGAGCCGTTGCTCAATGTATGGATGTGGTGAGAATGGGGTCCGTATCCCCCCCACGACACTGGATGACAGAGCACAGGTACGGGGATCAGAAGGCAGCGTGGGAAGAGCGGGACAGCGAGGCAGGAGCAGGCACTCTGCACTTCACCTGCGGACACCTCAGCTCTCGGAGGGTAGTGCGGTGGAGCTTCTCTCGGCAGCCGGAACAGGGGTTACGTCAAACCGAGACGCAAGAAGATCAACCACTCGCAGGGAAGCACCACGACCAAGCGATGAGGAGGTCGGAGCAGTTCCCAGCAGCTGACGGGCTAGCTCACGTTCCCCACTTTGTGCTTTCTGGTCAATCCCTGTCTTAAACAAAACTGTCCCCAAAAGACACTCAGTCGGGAGATGTTACATATTCACACACACACGAATACACACATACAGAGCCATACACATGTATATATACATAAAAAGTCATGTCATTAAAAAACCATTACCTCTCTTCTCTCCCCAACACCTACATTAAACGTGCTTACAAAGCCACAGGGTCATGAATCACTAACCGATCCAACGAGAAGGGCCAATAAGCAATATTACCAAGAGGAGAGAAGAAATAATTCTCACTCTTACAGACCTTTCTAGTACTCCCTGTCATCAGAATTCTCCCTCTCATTAATTAACAAAATTAATTACCCAGCTTATGAATTGTTGTTAGAAAAGAACAGAGCTTAAAGCAGCAAGATTTATTAGCAAGGAACACTACGGGCTGGAATAAGCTGATTTTATAGACTTGTTTTCTAAATGGGGCGCATTATTAAATCATCACTATAAAATCAAGCAATTATTTCACTGACACCAAGTACCACAGAAAGGAAATATAATTTCATGTCCTGTTAGCTAAATAAAGGTCAGTAAGGGTAAGAAGAAAAAAAGGAAAATTAATTTCTAAGACTAAATACAAGCTGGGAGATACGGAAAAAATATCATCAAGGGGTGACATTTCCCTCTCTTTTTTCTTTATAAATACCTCTTAAACGTCTTTAAATTACTAAAATGGGAGGAACTATTCAGTAATATCCTACATCATTCAGTAATAAATAATTATTGCTTTTATTTAAGCATTTCATATACAGAACTTACACAAATGACCTCAACTGAGTATTTAAACTATACAAGTGTGAAATATGCTGTAGCTTAGAAATAAAATCACTCATCTACCCTTAACTTTGACTCAAGGGGAGCATTACTGAGAAAGTCACAACAAGGTGGCATCCTTAATACATAATAATGACACATGCAGGAAATGCACCATTATTTATACATGTGACGTGCTGTAAATTGCTTCCATCATCAGAACTAATTGTAGTGATTATTAATGTAGTGTTATGAACTGTCAGAATTGCTGTATGTAATTACATTTGTGCAAATGCTTCATTACCTGCCTAATGAATTTGGCATACATGCACATGTAAACCACTGTTTTTGTTAACATAATGAAGGGCATTTTTTTCCCCTTAGCTACTGATGTGGAACTGGTTTGACCTATATTACAAAGTTCAAGCATCCGCTGCCAGAACATAACCCACAATCCCACCCACCCCCTCCCTCTCTGATCTGGAGTATTTTCAACCTGTCCTGGTTTGGGCTGGGATAGGGTTAATTTTCTTCCTAGCAGCTGGCAGGCATAGCACGGCAGTTTGGATTTAGGATGAGAATAATGTTGGTTATACATCGATGTTAGTTGTTGCTAAGCAGTGTTTACACTAAGTCAAGGACTTCTCAGCTTCTCATAGTACCCCACCGGTGAGGAGGCTGGGGGGCACAAGATACTGGGAGCAAGCACAGCTGGGACAGCTGACACATGCCCAGTGCATAAAAGGGGGGAAAAGCGGGCTGGGGGCCCCGGCTTGGGAACTGGCTGGGCACCGGTCAGCAGGTGGTGAGCAACTGCATTGTGCATCGCGTGCGCTGTATATTCCAATGCTTTGCATTGTGCATCACTTGGTTTGTATATTCCAATGCTTGTATCATTATTATTATTTTCCCTTCCTTTTCTGTCCCACTCACTGTCTTTATCTCAACCCACAGATTTTGCATTTTTTACCAATTCTCTCCCCAAGCCCACCGTATGTGGGGGGAGCGAGAGAACGGCTGCGTGGTGTTTGACTGCCTGTCGGGTTACACCACGACACACACTGGGCGACAGCATCCCATAATGCCAGCTACTTAAACAGCAGCTCCAGAGGAAGAATTCTGTCCCCCTTATTCAGTATAAACAGCTGACTGAGTTGAAATGACCTTGGTGGGTGGTTACCTGACTACTTCTTACCTTCGTATGGGTCTTCTAAACAGCTGCAGGGGACAGCGATAGAGACGGCGGGAAGGTCTTCAGCACCGGACGGGATCCTTCTATTCCAGCCCCGAAGGCCAAACTCCAGTCTCCCAGCAACGCCAGGTGTGAAAACAGCACAGAGAAAAAAAAGCAGGCTTTCAAATCCCCCCTCTCTGGTGCACAGTTCGGGGGTATCCTGTCGAAGAAGAAAGGAATGGATTTAGCGACGCCGATGGCCGTGCCGGCCGCAGCTGCCCAGGGCAGCACTCACAAGCCTGGGGTTTGAAAGAGAATGAGAAATGGATTTCTTAGCGATCAGTATTTTTTGGAGTGATCCCCAGACGCAGAAGTGTTGATGGTTATCTTTTTATTTCCAGATGTCCCTTAGGAAAGGAGAGCTGTTTTGCTACCGAAACCAATAAAAAGAGAGACTTGGACTAGAACTCTATAAATACTACTCGGGTAACTGCTACAGTTTCTTAGCGTAAATCATCCACAGACTTTATCCCATGCAGAAAATTTGCCAGATTAACATTCATTAAATCGATTCCTTCAAATTTTATACTGTTTTCCAAAGAGTCATGTCTGAAATTGAAGTTCAAGGGTTTTTTTGGGTTTTTTTTGCCTCCTTTATTTATAGAGTTAGTAGAGAATCTTGGCAAGATGAGATTCTGCACAGGGCTTCAGCTGGTTTTTAAATTATTGAGACAAATATTTGGCATTTGCCTATAAAACCTGCAGGAATTCATTCTTAGCTCTCTTAACATTTTTCTATATCCTACCTTTTAGTTTAAGAAGTAATTGACAGCAAAAAATTACTTTTGATACCCCTAAAAACATAAATGTGTGGAATGAACTCCAGAGGGATAAACTCTTGGCTCTCAAAAAGAAATAGGTCACCCTGAACTGAACAACATATAACAAAGTCTGAGCAAAGGCGAAGGATTTTATGTCTAACCAAAAACCTTCCTTAAGTCAGAATCTTGAGTTTAAACATGAAAAATAGAACACAAGCTTCTATCCTGAAGAAAACGAGAAAACATGATATTTATTCCACCTGGATTAGATACAGTTGGATTTTCTTATGACATATTTTTTCCCCAAAAAAATTAAAATACCTGAACTAGAAATATATTAAAGGCAGTGTCTGCACAGGAATTTGTAGTAAGCCACAAACACCCATGGCTCAAAATAATGGGGGAGAAAAGAGAGTTTTCTGAAGTATCAGATTTAGAAATTAGCTAATTAAAATACATACACATATATATTTTTCTTGAACTGAACACTGCCCGAAGTAGGACAACAGCGTGTATGAGTTGCCTTTATCTAGCTTTTTCTGCTTTCTTTTAAAAATATTATTATAATAAGTTAAAAAAAAAGATAAATATTGCTGTATTAATTGTTGCCTGTTTAGCTACAAACCCACAGCCATTCTTCCTTTCTCACGAGTGGCTTTCTGAAGCATCTCATTCCATCAAAATCAATTCATTTGTAGGCAAGGTAGCTTTGACATGGATCTTTTAAAAGTGCACTGCTCTTTTTTCCTAGACACTGGTTAGCAGAGTTCCCTTTAAAAGAAACTTACCCTTTTCACATCCAAGCTCTGCCTTTATGTGTTCTGTGCTCAAATAAATACATGTTAATACATTGCCAGAAGGCTAAAGTGTACAGTTAGGGTTGCCTCTATCATGGTCTGCTTTGCTGACACGAATAAGCTCGCTGCCTCCAGTGCTTTCACTGCTGCAGGGAAGCTGACCTGCGCTGAGCTCGAAGATCTGTCGGCACGATGCTTCCTCGGGGTAACGGGCAGGGATAACCCGGGACCCAGAGGGAGGGAAGCCACACGTGTCCAGTGACACCCCTGTTCTCCACATTCTCACGCCTTCTTTCTCCTGCCTCTTCCCACCCACCAAGCAGCTCCACAGAAACCCATGCAGGAAAAGAGTGAAAGACACCACGTGGTGCGTAACCCTGGTTCATTAATTCCTTTCTTTATGCCTGCACACACAGGGCACCGAGCCATGGCCTGGACGCCTGGGTACGTAAATCCGTAAATCCGGGACGTGGTCAAACCAAATGTAGAGCGGAGCGGAGTCCGCTAGTACCGCTGAATGAAAGAGCTACGACTTCACAGCACAGACAGGTTTTTTCATGAGACTGAAAGCTGGTGTGATAAATGCACCTCTTTATTTAATAATAAAATGATGCTTTGAATTAATTAAAAATATTCCATTATAAAGTAAAGCCATAGTAGCTATGTCTTAAGGCTAACAAATTTATGGTTTTTCTCACAATGACTATAGTGGCTGGTTTTCAA
>JAVJGJ010000047.1:111508480-111537056 GCA_035590215.1 Microhierax caerulescens
CGCTCTTCTGGGGTTGGAGCTGGTTCAGCGCTAATACAGACATGGAAATCAGGATGACTTTTTTCACCGTATTTTGCCCAAGCAGTTTTTCCAAGGTTCCTAGCCACTTGGCTACTAGATGAATATTGTGTTGAAAACCAGCCACTATAGTCATTGTGAGAAAAACCATAAATTTGTTAGCCTTAAGACATAGCTACTATGGCTTTATTTTATAATGGAATATTTTTAATTAATTCAAAGCATCATTTTATTATTAAATAAATTGATAATACAAAGAAACTAGAAGATTCTTAGCTACTGCTACTTCTTGATATGTGTTAAAATAGCAGAAGTGCCACCACTAGCCTCTGAAGTTTCAGGCCTTGATGCTGAAGCTAAAGAAAGTATTATAAACTTCAGGTTTAAGTGATCTGGGGGCGTAGGTGTTACCACATGTAAAGGGAAGCATAACTCAGCAGACACATGGACGACTTAAATTTCCTGTAGAACTGGGACCTAACCCAAAACATGTTGAATGCATACCAGGAACAAGACTGAATATGTGCTAGACAAGGAAAAATGTTTACAGCTGTCCTGCTACTTAAAAAAATGTTTCATACCACTTCAGAGCCTAATTAATGGTCTTTAAGGTTCTTAACATATGAAGACAGTGGAAAGTCGTCGATAGATGAGCGTAGCGAGATATAACGGAAAAGTATCTGCCTGCAAAGCAGCTACTGGTGAAATATGGGAGTATCAAGAGAAAGGTTTAAAATGTGGCTGGGCTACAGCTGTTCTCACCCCTCCATTAGCCCAGAGTCCACTTTCTTTTGTTACAACAGTAGCATTTCACCTCGAATTGCGGCTCAGCCGTTCAGCTTCTCTCTGGCTGTGCCAGAACCTGCCGATGGCGCTGGCTTCCACCTCTGTACGGTGCAAGAGAAAGCACACAGCAGCCAAGGAATACGACGTGCCAGTCACACTGGCTCCTGCATCACTTTATCATGAGACCTGCTGAGGGAATGTTCCCAAACTGTCCCTTGACATGTGGAAAAAGGAACAGGGGAACGGAAAGAGAGGAAAACTTCTACATCATGCCACAAGATAGCAGCCTGGCAGCACCTGCGTTTTCATATAGGCCACATCCACCCACTGCAAAGTGGAAATGATTCAAGCCTTAACATAATAACCATTCCATGTATCAGATCCTGAGACTGAGAAGTCAATTAAATGTAACAGAAGAGTTACAACTTTTACCAAAAAATTTCAAGCCAGTCTTTCTTCTGCCAGTTTACCAACCACTGTGCCAATTGCTTTTGCTAGGTTTGAAGCCAAAGCAATTTTTAAAGTATTTCCTAGATCACTCAGAACTTTTTACATATCTTAATTATACACACCCTAGTCTCCAACAAAACGCATAGTAAAATACTTCAACTTTTTGCTCCAGGATATTGTTTTTAAACATAAAGTTATAGGGTCTTGGGGCCAAAATCCAGAAGACTGAAGCTTGAGAAGCGCTGAGTACATCCAACTCCCACTAGCTCCAGCTAGATAGCATCATTTGGGATTTGGTCTAATATCATCAGGTAGTCTCCTTTTGGATTTTTCCCAATCCTTCACTATCAAAAATCTTCACAGCAAAACTGTCACCTCTCTCCTCCCTCAGAAGCCAGGCACGATGGGCTGGAAGATGCAGCAGGTCTGTAACACTCAAAGCCTCCCAGATGTTCCCCATTTATCCCTGTGGCTTCAGACACACAACACTGCTGATTTCCCATTTCCCTGTCGCCAGGGCAGCTGAGAACTCTGAAATTCCCCTGAAAAACCAACTCTGCTCCTTCCTTCCTAACAACATTTCTATACTCCCTAGCAGAAAAGCAGGGTTATTTTCAGACTAGCGCGACTATCTTACTTGTGCGAAATCCAGTTCAAGAATTCTTCCAGTTTCACTGCTGATGAAGGAGTCAGTTGGTACATGTTTCCACAGTGCCAGACACGCCAGAGCCCCCCACTAATCTCACGGTGATTTTACTTCAGCCGGCAGACAACACTGAATCTAACCCACCTCCTCATTTGCTGCAGGCAGCCTGGATGACAGCCAGACATTGCTGAGGTTAAACGCAGAAGAGGAGGGAATCAGCCCGTCCCCACGACCTCCTTAACGTCAAGGCCTGGAACATGCACTTCTTGCTTGGCTTCAGGGAAAAGGGGTTCTTACAAACATCCCTTGGCTATTTAGCATAAAATGGTGGGAGAGCAGCACCTGCTTTCAGCAGCTTTCACAGCTGCAGTGCTCCTGTCTGCTCTGCCACCGTGCTGGGACCTGCAGCTCGCCGGGGGACCGCACGCATCTTTTTGTCCGCTGCAGAAACGCTGGCCAAAGCTGCGGCTGCTATCTCAGAAAAGCAGCACTCCAGGGCTAATTATACCGCTTCCTAAGGGGGAGTCAGACCCATTTTCATTAAAGTCTCCATTATGGCCCACTGAACAAAACAGGAGCTCTTAATTACATGGGGGAAGCATACGCCTGAGGGCAGCCCTACCTACCCAGCAGAGGCTTTCTGGTTTAGTTCTCCTGTTCCTCCTGGGAGGGTGAGGACAGCTTTCCGTGGAACATGACATACACTCTATTTATATGATGTTTATCTTGCTACAATCAAAAGCAAAAAGGAACAAGATTATTAGCTGTTTAAAACTTTATCTGTAATCCACTGCATATTCTGCTGGCATTCTGGGAATATTCCATCAGCTGGGAATTCCCCACCAAAGGGGCTGTTTGACACTCACTTGGAGAAGAACCCAATGGCCATGCCTGGCACCTTTTCAGTTGCCTCCTCTGTGACCATCTCCTGCCCTTGTCCTAGAGAGATGTTATGAAATCTTCCAGAGTCTATAGCGAACCCAAGCTTTTTGCCTGTAAAAGAAATAATTGGGGAAGGGTGAGTGACAGAGGGGGGAGGGGAAAGGAAAATTAGCAGAGCAGAAAGGAAAAAAAATGATAATGCCCCCATTAATTTCACTATCACTCGTGCAATGTATATTACTTCTTCTGAAGCACTTCACTAAATCCTTACAATTTCAACAAGCAAAATTGCGAGCTCTCAACAGCAGCCTTATTGCTGGTATTAGAAAAAAGCCTGCAGAAATCTGTTCCCTTGGTTTTAAGATAATGAACCTTTTGACATTTTGATAGATGCTCGGCATTGTTACTGAGCTTTAGAAACTCTTACAGGGGGTACAGAGCAATTCCCTTATGAAAAAGGGAGCAACATGTGGTAGATATCACATCAGTTTTTTAACTGATTGGTTCAGTGGGTAAATGCACAAGCCTCTCACCTTGTGAGGCCCGAGTTTAAATTGAGCACAGTGAGGTCACAGCTGTATTAACCTGGTATTCTCACTATTGTCTGTGGGGAATAGTAATCCTAAGTATAAAGCCACAGAGCCCTATACAATTGAATATACTTTGTATAATGACCATTATTTAGTCACAGGGGGCACAAGATTACATGAGCATGGAGAAAATTGCCCTCTGGCCCTCATCTAGTCAAAAGGTAGGAAACAGTACAAAGGAAACCTGCATTACGCCAAGCAGAGGAATGCTCGGTCTAAACATTTCTTCATACCGTAGTGCTTATGGCCTTACACTTTTCATCCACCCCATTAACCATGAATATGGTGGGGCTGAAGAAACTTCAGAGCTTGAATCTTCTGCTGAAAATAAACTGTGCCCAACTTTCCCATAGTAATGCGCACTCCGTCGTAGTGACAGATGATTCCAGAAGGCTTTGTTCCATTTCGTAAAAACATACCCATACACGTAGGTATGTACAGACACCTACGCATGCGCGTGTAACCATATATTGATTTATCTATGTTTCTAGCCCTGCATGCTCAGTTTCACTTTTGAGCTCAATTTTTCTTTCTTTAATGGGAAGACAGTTGAGTGATCCTTACACCAGAGGCAAGCAGGAGGCTTACATAGTGTCTCAATATCTTCAGGTGGGTCTGCTCCTGGAGAGAGAATAAAAATCACAGACTGCTCTACTCATAGACTTTTGCTAAATCTGTAGAGGAATTACAGAGGACTGTATGGAAAGTTTATTTGTAAAAAGGTTATGATGATTGTTAAATATCTAAGGTATGAAATGTTAAAAAGGAAAAGAAAAAAAAAAAGGGGAGGGGGAATTGTAGAGGAAGGAAGCTGGGTTAATTAGCACTGATAACATACAGCTGTGGGCTGGCTTCAGGGGCAGCGGGTTGGCCGATGTAGATAAGGTGCAGCTGTGGCTGGTTCTGTGAAGGGGTTGAGAGCCAAGGCAGAGAGAGCAGCTGAGGAAGAGATGAGGAAAGAAGCAGAGAGAGTGTGTGCCCTGGATGAGGAGAGACTAGGAGAAGGCAGCAGAGCGACTGGCATGAAGAGTATGTTGGTATGTGATGGGAAAAGATCTTGTTGCAGCTTGAAAGTTTGAGAGTGCTGTGACAAAATCCATCCTTGTTCTTCCCACGTATCTTGAGCCAAGCTGCTTCCTCACCAAGTCCCTATACATACAACAAAACATGCACTAAACACCCAAAGCGTTTCCTGATAAAGGCTTCAAGCCTGCACCATTCTTGGACTTGAGCAGCTGAGTGATGGGCTAACAGTTGCCTCATCAAAGAAATTGTCAGGGAAGCGAACTGAAGGCAAGAAGGGGAGGCAGGTGGTGAAATGAGAGAAGACTATCATTCCCATTTCTCGATAGGAGCCACGTGAGAAAACAAAGTTCTGAATGAAAAGGAGCTCTTCAGTAACTGAATGCAAGAAGTCATTATAACGCAGACAACGCTGTCATGGAAAGTCAGGGCAGCTGGGCAAAATAAACATCCAGGACACAAAACCTGCATTCTCAGGAGGCATGTAAATGGATAAAAGCTGCGACTGTGGGATGTGGAGGATCAGGTCTATAAGACCATCACTTGGGATCAAAAGATTAAAACAGTACAACTGGAAAACAGCTGGGAAAAGATCGCTACGTATCCACAACTGAATCTTTCTCGGTATCACAGAATTTTAAAGAAGGGAGATCTGAAAAATTGTCATCTCGTGGGGCTAGCTACCAGCCCCAATACTATAATGAGAACTAACACTGAGAAATAAACTGTTAGCTATTAAGAGCATAGCACACTACATTTCCATTTATTCACGAGCACTCCCCTCAGGGTACCTATATGTAATCTAAAAGAAACGGCAAGCACGGCTCTCCAAATACGCTGTGACTCACGCCTCACCGCACTACCTCTCCATAAACTCTTCACCGGCCGAACAGGCTGGGAAGGACCACAGCCATTGATTTCAAATTCTGGTTGATCACTCCGTTTTATGTTATTTGCTTGCCTCCTAAAACCCAAGTTTTCTCCACGCTGACACA
This sequence comes from Microhierax caerulescens, assembly GCA_035590215.1. Classification (NCBI taxonomy): domain Eukaryota; kingdom Metazoa; phylum Chordata; class Aves; order Falconiformes; family Falconidae; genus Microhierax; species Microhierax caerulescens. Next base: position 111,513,871 of record JAVJGJ010000047.1, read on the forward strand.
TACGAGCTACCCCCGTACACACTTGCCCCGGAAGACTTACCCTGCCAGCGTTACGCTGTTCTGTCCAGACGGAGCACCCCCAGTATGAATATTTTCTGAAGAATTTCTATTGTTTGTCCATTCCTGGGGAAGCTTTTCCTTTTCTGCACATTCTCAGTCCACCCATTTCTTCCACCTCTTGGTAGATCTTTCAGCATCTTTGTCTGACCCCCTGAATGCACCCACAAGTGCTACGGCCTGGAAGCACGCCAGAGACACACCGATGAGGTACCTGCCCTGTGAAGACAGAAATGGGAAGACAAATACCGATACTTTTGGGGGTACCTAAAAAAAGCATAGCTTAAACAATTACAAGGGACTTAGGACTTACCTCAGAATATTAAATTACATATATATAGACACACACATATGCATATGCTGATAAAAGTTTACTTCGGTCAGTATTGCCACGCTGTCTGCTTACTGTTAAACATCAAAATACAACAAACTGAAAACCTTGTATGGGACATTTATTCTAGTAAGGAGTGGTAAGAAGATGAAAACTGTATTTTAAGGGACTGGACAAGTTGTGGTAAAACAGAATTTCCTCACAACGCACAGTACATAATGTCCAAGGAAAAATACACTCAAAAAGGTAAAGACAGCTCCTCTTTGAAAGCATCATTAGTTCTACTAAAAATTAGGGCTGAATGTATGATTTTATCTGAAATTGTCTAGGTGTAGCATGCCTCCAGAAGTAGCATCAAAAAAGATTTAGAACTGAAAAGCAATTTTCCCAGTCTAGCCTAATGGCACTCCGTGACCGAGCAGTTAAGAAGTCAACAGGACTCTTGTAAGTGTGCTCAACTCTGAATCGAAGAAGGAAATCCAATTCAAGGAGTTCCATCTCTTTACTTCTCAGAAGAATCTTGACAGCATACCAAATTGAGAAAGGTCACCAGACTTGCTTTAGAGCCACTTCTGCCTTAAAGTATTCACCGCTCCAAGTATTACTGCGTAGGGAGCTCAAAGCAACAAGAATTCCTACGACTGTATTTTTTTAACTTCTAAGCATTTACAACTTGTTTTAAAAATATTTCAAAATATTTATCTGAAATCTACTGCAAATGGAATTATATTCTTTGGTATTAGTCTCTAAAGGGTGTGACAGGTATTTTCAAAACCAGCCCTACACACAGGGAGAACTGAACTTTCCTTTACCTGTTAAAAAAGACACCATGAAAACCAAACACCACCCATCAGTCGAAACCTTCTGCACAAAATAACTGCATTTTTTTATACACATAACATATATATTTTTAATATATATTTATATTTAGGTACTGAAAGACAAATTCACCCAGATTTTAAGGCGAACTAACAACAGCAGTTATTTTCCTTTAGCTTGTGGGAACAGAAACAAATGTAACAATGTTAGCCTTGCACACTGAAGTAAACCTTAAATAAACTTGACCACAAATTACTTTGCACTAAAACTTCAAAAAAAGTACAGATTTCTGAATTCCACCTAATTATCTCTACGTATCCTTTTTATGCCTAAGAAGATAGAAGAACAAGTAGTGCACAGCTGTTTCCACCACCATTCTAAACCCCCTTCAGACTGCAAGCTGTCACAAAGCTTTGGGAAATTTGTAAATCCTGAGTGGCTTCTGCTTGGGTTTTTTTGGGGTGCTCTTTTACAGTGAACCCGTTCTGGCACACGAGCTGTATGTATACTGAAGAAAACTCCTAAGGTTCAACAAGGTTTTTTTTCTAGTTCTTTTATCACTTTAACCACGTATAGTGGGAAAAAGAGACACCCTTGCTGTGATACCATATATTTTCTCTCCTTTCTGACATAAATACGTTTCTCTTGCTCTATTAAAAGCCCCCTCTTTCCACCTAAAAATGTATGTAATAAACCAGATTTTTATTGTGGCCTTTACTCTGTTCTCTATCTGTTTTGTAATTATGACTGAATTTATTTTTCAATTGCCATACAGATTGCCATTCTTCACGATCCAGCACTACAAACGTGGGCGATATGAATAAATCCATTGGCACCATGATGCAGAGACATCATCAACAGTTTTCTTTCCCTTTTTCTCCTTCCTCTTCCAGATGTTTCTGTCTGCTATTTATACCCATTTATACACTGTGTAAAGTGATTTCTTCTTTCCTCTTCCTCCTCAAATCAGATTCCTCAATTTATATTTTTTTTTCCTTCTTCCCAAATTGTTAAGTTTCTAGTTTAATTCCCGCTTCTGTTACTGACCAGCTCTGCAATACAACCTAAAGAGCTTGCTCTTCAGGGCAAAACCTGCCACCCAGAACAACCGAGCCCTGATTCTTTCCAGGGCATGCAGACACTAAAATTAAAAGGAAAAATTAGACCCTGAATGTGATATGGATAAGTATTATTTCCTGAATTCTTACTTTACATACCACATAAATTTGAACCCTAATTATTCAACCACAAGCAGCTAAGTCACGCTATTTATCCTCAGTGTAGCTTCACAAAGTCATGGCAACATTTTAAATGAAAAGAATTACATAGAAGCATCTTTGGAATTTCTGCAATTATTACTGATACTGAAGCAGCAGTCACACTGTAAGAAACTGTACAGCCACAAGGTAACCAGATGACTTGTTTGGGCAGAGGCATCACTTTTTAGTGAAGAAATAGCAAGTCCAGTAAATATCAGCATCACTGGTGTCAAAATTTCTCCTCACCTGAAAAGCTGTCTGGGCCAATAAAACGAGCTTAGCCTTTTCAAAAGGTCCTTGGCTTGTGAAAAGAAAGGTTGAATATGTGACAGCTTGAAACAACACTATATATCCCTTGATTTTTCAGCCGGCTTAATTGCTTTGTGGAAGACTGCACTGAAGGACTGAAAATAAGCACAATTATCTGAATTCTGCTTTTTTGTTTTTCTACTCATAAGGTAAATTGTTTCTGACTTTAGGCTTCTAGGAAGAGCTGGCCTAAGCAATCTAAAATGCGAAGCACTTCTGCTAAGCCAAGAGGCTTTTGAGGAAACTTTCAGCCAAGGGCAGGACTCTTCTGCTTCCTTATTTAACTCAGCAGGTAGAACCTCTCACTTAAGCGAGCTGATCATTTTGTAGTGGGTGATCTCTCTTCCACACAGTGTTAGATCACGTGGTAAATTTGCCACAATTCATTGTTTATACTGAGCCCCCAAAACTCTTCCCGCCTGACCCTGTGGGATGGCTTAAGACAAGGAAGGTAAACTTTGCACGCACAGTCAGAAAATGCCGTCAGAATGGAGACAGCCACCAAGGAGACCTCTGGAAATGTGCCCTGCTACGGACCAGCAGGAGATGACGTCGTGTTCTCCCTTCTCAGACACACAGCCCTGCCTATGCAAACATCTGGTACACAAGTAACTAATACATCAGGCATCACTGCTGGAGGCAGGATTCTGTTCACTGCACTCCGAAACCCAATCAGCAAGATACGTTCTTCCCTTCCATGAAATCTGGTAGATGGGGTTGAAGCTGCCCAGACTGTTACCAATGAAGCAAAGAACGGGCACACTTCTGGCTGCTGGTCTGTAGGGCTCTTGTCATGTTAACCTGAGCTTAATTTTCTTTGGCTTCGGCTATCTATAGGATGTCTATATATAGGATGCATCTATAGGATGACAGTTGTCTCATTTATTTTTTAATATGCCTAGATAATCCAACACAGTTACCAAAAACATTCCTGTCCATACAAAACAGAACACGGAAATAGCCTAAAAAACTGACTTGACTTCAGACAGCAGCAAGTCTCAAAGGTAAGCAAGCTCCTTGTCGTAGACAAGCATTAGGGAATGACTGACCTCTGCAGCAACGCGCCTGTTCACCTGTGAAAACACAGCAATTATATACGAATACATTTGTTCGTATTGCATGCTGGTACTTCTTTTATGCGTACCAACTCAAGCACCGGAGTCAAAAGGAAAAAAAATGAGTATGTGACAACTACACAGCACAGATACAAAACTGTGAATACGTGGGTGGACAGCCCTTGCTGGGCAGACTATTCCTAGCTCATAGAAATGTTTCATTAAAAATAATTCATAATACTAATTTTACAGGTTTTAAGCTGTAAAAAAATAGTTCAAATATTATTACCTTGTGCTGTATTTCTGCTGCAGTTGGCTTTGTGGATTCCAGTTCCTCTACAAGATCACTGTCATCTAAGAAACTGCCCTGGGCAGCTGGCAGGCTGAGCAGCATGTCATCCTCCAGCTGCCTGAGCTCAGTCGTGAAACGGTTCTGCTGCTTGGCCAGGACGGACGAGCAGAGGGAATGAAAACACTGTATTCAACAATCACAGCAAGAAATAGTTTTATAACATTTGTGGGCTATATTTTCTGTTAAATTACATCAGTTGATTTAATTTAATTTCTGAATGAGAAGGTTTATCTTCTGTCCCAGTACGCTAGAATTAAGGTTCTGGGACACCCAAAGTGAGGTCAAGGTGGCCACGGACCAGAACTTTCTCCCTCTCCTAGCCTCCTTTCTCCTCAGACTACACAAAAGGACTTGGGGTCTTGCCAGAGATGGCGAGCAGTAACCTACATGGCAGCTGAGAAAACCAACAATAACACAAGGCTGGAGAACCCCACTTGGGCAGTAAGCAGCGTGGGAAAGCATGGTCGGCATCTGCTCCGCCGGGCTGACCTCCTGACGGTGCAAGAGCTTGACTAGCCTTACGGGGAGCTCCCCATCAGGAGCTGACCCTCGGAGCAGAACGCCCTAGGGATACAGGCATAAGCAGACAGCCCCACATGGAACAATGTGCAGAGGCAGAGGAAAACGGCCAGCTGTTCTCGGATCATGTCCCCAAGTTCTTCGAGGGGTAATTAAACTCTCTGACCCAGTTTGCCCTTGCACGAAGCAGCACTGCCTCAAAGAGTTGGAGCAGATCTTTGCGGATGAAGTTAGTAAATTACATGAGGTAACTGAAAAGACACACCAGAGAAATAGGAAGTATTCTTATTATTCATTTCACACCCCTAAGTATTTTTTCATTTTTTAGCTCATAGATCACAGTCTACTCCAAGTCTTTTCTGTAACACCTACGAAAGCATTTCCCTTATATGCTACTATACATTGGTATGATCGCAGCAGCCACAGAACTGCATCTTTGCAGGAATAAATTATGATTAATTAACCAAATGCCCCAGGTCCTAACAGTGCCATCGTATCCTCTTACGGACTGGCATGAAATTTTATTCACACTTATTGGCTCAAGAACACCGAAGCACAAAGCACTGCAGAGGGCTTTAGTCCTGCACTGTAAATTAAATAATTAAATGTAATGCACAGAGCAAACTAAGCAGTAGAGAGAAGCATGGGAATGAGATCACAATAAATTTAATTTCTAGCAAGGCTTTAGGTACAGTCCAGCCCTCTGGGAGCACAGATCTGAGCAAATCAGAAGTACTTTCTAGACTTTGCAGAATCTCTCTATTTTATGGGTTACTAACAAATATTGTATGGCAGATTCAAACAGGTATATTAATGCTAGCCTTAAATCTCAGAAGGGGAAACACACAGATCTAAAGATAGTCTTTACCTTACATTTTTCTACATTTGGCCTTTCAGCACTAATAACCTCAGCCAACAGCTGGTCTTCCAGCCCATCCCTGGTGACAGGGAAATTAATGAGGGCGGTCTGAGTCTGCAGTTCTGGTTTGTAGCCGAGGGTTAGCCAGTTTAGTGTGAAGGATGACATGGAAATTCTTGTTGAATTCACATTCTTTGTCTTCAGTCTTAATGTATCTGGGAAGGGATAAAATGCACAAGAATAGAGATCTCACTGAATGAAAAATAACATAAATACCTTAGATTGCATGGGTACTGCATGATCTTGGCAGCATACAAAATGGATACAAACCGAAGTCTAGGTGCCTGCAGCTTAAGAAATAAAATGAGGATGACTGAACACACCAAAATTGTATGAAGAATACACAGACCATTTCTTAATTGGCATAGTTTAATTTGCACATAAAGCAGACACTAGTAGGTTATTCACTGCTGTATTGAACGAGTAAATGTCTATCTTCATTACTTACCACAAACTTAGGAAAGTTTTCAAATAAGCCTTAATGAGATAACTGTTAGTTCTTACAATAATTTCCTTAAATATAGCTCACTTTTCCATCTTTCGAAAATAGCTTAGCAGTAAATCCTAAAAAACCAAGCAGATGCATGTATTTATAACAAACTAATAGTGACCAAAGGAGAGAGAACGGCTGGTGAGTAGGTAAGGCAACCTACTGAATGTTCTGTTTACTGGGTGAAAGAATGTTTCATCCTAGGTATAAGTATAGGTATAAGATCCCTTACTTAAGAGGTGTCATTTCCTGATCCCTTGTCTCCAACAAGAGGTGCCAGCCTGGCCCATACAGCCACACTCAAAAGCTGAAGTACCATTCTGGAGTCCAGCAGTGAGGCAACATTAAGTTCACCTTCCTACTTCTATAGCACAGCACCAAAAAAAAATCGAAAGACTGCTGACAGACTACAGTGCGTGCTGTGCAGCTGGTCTGGTGTGAGCAGGTGCCACAACTTTGTGGCATAGTGAGCAGTGTGACAACCTTCAGCTATCACCTGCCACACACAAGCACCAGTACAGTATTTTCTGTACAGCAAGAGCTTTGAATGCTCTCTGCCAAGAAAGGAGATCCAAACATTAGCAACAAAATTCTGTTTAAAAAAGGTCAGTACAACATTTATAGGACTGAACATAGGTAGACACAAGCCCTTTTCGCAACATTCAAATTGACATTTGTTGAGTCAAATCAATTTCAAAGTGATTGCAACAGTACAGGCACTAACCACTTAAGATGCAATTCATGAAAGTCACATCAGAACATGAATAAAACATGTGTTTTCTGTACAAATTTTAACATTGCTTTCTTTCTAGGATATAGGGCTTTTCAGAGTCAGGATCAATGTATTATTGTTGTAAGTCTCTCTACAGTGTAAGTATTAGTGTTTTGCTATCTTGGGAATCGGATACAGGAGATCAGGGCACCTAGATTTCTTCGTTTTTGCTGTCAGGATATCATGCTTTGTGTGATTATATCATGGGGGGTTTGTATTTATTCTGTACCTTTGAAAGCAATGCATTGTCCCCTCCCTGGAGGAATCTGTAAGTAACTGAGGTTGCAATCAGAACAGGGTTTATAGTTTACAGTTGGACTTGATGATCTTAAGGTTCTTTTCCAATCTAAATGATTCTATGACTATATATTTCAGCTCTTGACATCTTTTCCTGCTTCTGACTTCTCCTTAGCCAGAGGACATAGGCTAAATGAAATGGTGTGTTGAAAGCACTTCTGCATTTCACCAAGGAACAGGAAGAAAATACAGTCACTTATGATATACTACAAGTGAATTCCTAAAAATAACCTAGTATGTCTAGTGCTAGGAAACCCACGGCTCTAAAACTCAACATCAGACATGTATACTGCTGTCATGCAAAGTACTGGAGATGAGTTTTCCTGGGTTATTATGCTTGTATAATAGTGAAATAATTTAGCCATACAGTCATGTCCTTCAGATAATACAACCTTTCCCAGGTGGACATGAATTCACCTTCCAGTTCTGCAACACGGATTTCAATTCTGATACTTTGGTGTCTCTACAACCTTAAAAACCGTCTGCAGCTGGAGGGAACAAAACAGTAGAGCTTGACACAGAGCAATTTTGCTTTCCTTTCAATACACAGAGAGAAGAGACAAGCAGCTATCTGACAAAAGATGACTTTTTCAGTTTGCTTTGTCAGTTGGAAAAACCTTTGCTCAGGGAGACACTATATTTCAGAAGGTCTATGTGGTGATATAAGCTTCAGAGTTCTGGATTCAAGCACTTACTTTATGGGTTCTCAATTCACAGGAGCAATAAATTACCAATTTCTGTGATTATCATCTATGAAAGGCAAAAACTACATAATGACTCAGTGGGTTTTATTACTGCAGCTGTTCTAGGTTTTCTGTTAATTACAGATCTGGGAAAAATAAATGTTTTGTTATTGCTCTCATACGGTTCAAGGAGTATAAGCAACAACGATAAACACAGAGATAGGGAAACCCAGTAGAATTGCTTCATTTTTTTCAACGAAATGTAGCTGTTTAGAGGTTAATTCTGGATTCTGAAGAAATGTAGCAAATATAGGCATTATTTATGGAGTCCATGATAGAAGGCATATACAAAAAAATGGTCACAAAGAAATTGCTGAAGTTCTAATTTTGGTAATTTTCCCTTCATAATCTCCAATTCCACCAGCAGAAGCAGATAGGACAGACTGACTTAATGCACCGTTCTACCCAGTAACAGAGCATCTTTCATGTGAGCTTCAGCTCCCTGTTATTTAAGAACATGCAAAGTAAATTAAAGAGAGATTGTCCTCTACTGGTTTTTTTCTGTTGAAACTCTTGTAGATCTTGAAATAAAGCAGATTAAGGGATTTAAAAGGGATTTGAGAAGCATTTTAAAAATCCTGTATACATTTTGAGGAATAACTGATTTTTATCAATAGCAAATACAAAACCAAATAAATCTCAGCAGTTAACATGAGCACTAAACTCTCAGCTATGAGAAGTCTAGGAATAGTGCAACATCTGCAACATCTGGTCTGATTGTCAAATTTTGAGTTACCAGCATAAAGACTTGCTTTTCCCTTGCATATATGCTGCCTCAGGAAACAATGCCTAGGTCCTGCAAAGACCTGATCTTATAAAGACAAATAAAATCTTGAGTATAGGAACATGACTTCATGTCACGAAATGGCTCAGGAATTTACGCAAAACCCTTCCTTAGCAGATACTTCTATGCAACTCAAAATTCAAAAGAGTACCTTTCAGGGCAGGTGTTCTCCAAAACACGCCATGACTCTAAACAGCAGAAAGTAAACCATTCTTACAGCTAAATGTTTTGGATCAGCTCAGCAAGAATGAAAAGAAGCGATAAATTCTTGGACAAGAAAGGAAAGGGAAACAGTATTTTTCAGTGTGAAGGAAGAGGGATAAACACATTTTCCGACGGAGCCTTCTTTCAGTTCCTGCTGCTTTAAATGAAAAGCCTCTGGAACCGACTTGCAAACTCCAACAAGTAATGTAGAGAATGAAGTTGAATAAATCAGGTGAAAACAAGTGCAGAATGGAGCTGTTACTAGGCAATCTCAGTAGGCAAACTGTGCAAGTTGGTCAAACTAGTTCAGTGGGAAAAGCACTGCCTTAAGTTGCACAGCTGGTGAGATGTTCAAGGCAAGGAATGCTTCTCCCTGTGGAGAAAACGAGTGAATTGCCTTGCTGTTTCATGAATAATAGTCATGCCTCATAAGAATGGAAACTTGTTCATACAAGCTACGTTTGCACATAAATTGAATTTCAAGACATCTTAAAGAATCTTGTAATAACCTAATATTGCAACTGAAGAGACAGGACTACCACTTTGTGAACGTGCCAAGGATCTGAGCAGGTGTAACGGCTCACATAAATGCAAATAGGGGCCTTATGAACAATGAATTTATTCCTCTATCTTCTCTCCTATGAGTGAAAAAGACATTGATCTATTACAGTTTATGCTCATATCCAGTGATGTCTGAAACAGTGGTGCTGGGGAGTCAGCGCAGGAAACACACAGGCAAACCTCAAATATTAAAGCCTGTCCACACCAAACCTATTCCAAGGCCTCATCCCTCTTACAGAAAGCAAGGGCCAAACCCCAACACCATATAGATTTGGCAGCTGTTTACTTTTATGCCTTGATTTACATGCTCCAGAAAATTTAAGTATGTCCATTTTGAATCATTTTTGCATACACTGCTGGTAAGTTGCACCCAAATTTTACCTACTTTTTTTGTGTGCCTTTCATGCTTACATAGAGCTACGTACTACAACTGGTATTTTTTGGAAGTTATTTTACTCTCTTTTGTCTTTTCTCCCTTTTCTTAAAGCAAATATTCTAAAATTAATTCAATAAAAATCTTAGCCTTTAAACCCATTTGGAACATGAGTTCACAGTCTGAAGTGTATTAAGACCCATTCAGCAGGTTCGCAGCTCCAAATTTGAAATAAAAAAAAATATCCAAACTTGAACATCTAAAAATTATTAGGCTTCCAAATACATACTAAGGCACTTTAGCAAGAAGTCTGATATTCAGAGATAACAGGTACCTGTAATTCACCCTATAATCACCCACATTTTGAGGAACATATACATTCATACATGTATTTGAGGTTCTCTAAAGCTGAGAATTCCTTTTGCAGGCTTCATTCAGAAACAATGCCGGAGAAGCTGGTGTTACAGAACACTCCCCACAGAACAATCCTGGTAAACAAGGAAGGGGAGAGATACTCCGATGAAGCTGCTTCACAGATCAGCAAGTTCTCTACGCAGGCTAGTAAATTTGCTTTGGAAGGCGTACAAATTGATAAATCTCCCTTGCTATGCTTTCTGTCGATTGATATGATAAGATATATTTTACTTAAAATTAGGATTGTCTGAAGCTCAGTGGATTTAATTATTTGTAATTATCCAGTTGTTGTCAGTATGTGGCCATTTTATGACAGTGGTATCTACTGTGTGGGTCAGGTTCAACTGTATATCTTTTCAAACACAGAATTAATGTACTATTGATGAAACCATTACCAGAATCAAATTAAAGTCTGGCCTGATGTATTGGTCCGCAGGGTGCTGTCAGACATGAAAGGAGTAATTAGTATTCATTACTTCATACTCTGCAACATTCCAATTATTAATGAACTTCAACTGCTGGACTGCACCATATCTATCACAAATACCTTTCTAGTCTTTCTTTATTAGGAAAAAAAAATTCAAGTGCCTGACACAACTACTAAAATAAACAAATAACAGAAATTAAGCCAGAGTAAGGAAAACTCTGCTTATTTGGTAATGAAGGGGTATATATATTTCATGTGCTCCACAAAGGAGACCTGCCACATCTTCAATGAGCCACAAAATGCTAGGTCATGTACCACGGCTCAAAGCATTCACCAGAAGAACCTACATTTGAGTATCTTTATATATCTGTGTTCGTGTCCGCGTGTACAGCTTTGTTGGGTGGGCTACATGAAAACCTTTGCTAAGTAAACACAAAACTATTGCTGTGACCTCGTCCTTTTCAACCCAACTTCTTTCTATTGTTTACATCCCTCTGTCTCATGCCTTAAAGACTTGTTAGCCCATGCAATTTTTGATCTCTCTTGTAGACCAGTATAATTCTAATTTTCAGTAGAGTTTCCTACTACAGGTTCTAAAAAGCAAGCTACGTGGTCTTACTCTGAAATACTTTACGTACCACTACAGAAAAATGTAACAAAGAGGAATCTTTCCAAGATCTCATGATACAGGTCAAGAATGCGTCTTCTAGGAGCTTTGTGTACACAAGGAGATTTGAGCTGTTGTGTATTGCTTAGATTTACTGTGCAGGCACCAATGCCTGAAGTATAGAAGGAGAAAAAGCTTGGGTCCAAAATAGATACCACATCTGTCCAAAACCAGATACCATTTTTATTTAACCTTTCTTTCATACTTTCTCTTTTAACAATCTGAAACTGTGCAAGCACTCTAAACACTCTTTGAGTAACATTTGAGACCCATCCAGAAATGCTTCGGGGATATATCTGACTTTTTTGTCAGAATAAACATAATATTCTTCAACGTGAAACATCTAGTTTGTTGATCTGTTGTTTGAAAACTTAACTGGAAGACAGGAACAATTCCAGAATTAAAAATAAATGCACGTTTGAGCAGAGACAATAACGTGGCATTTCAGTTCATCAGATGAAACATTTAATGAGGTTTACTGAGTTTAGTCTCATGCAGCTACAAATCAACATTATTCCTTAGGCTGACCGCTGCACTGAAGACTCAACAATCACATTGGAAGTTTTTATGAAAAGTGATGGAAGACATTACAGACTGAAATTCTCTTGCACCAACTACAAACTCCTTTACTTTTTGCAACTATCGCGCTGAAAATGTGTAGCTAAAGGTATCTTAATTAGATTTTGGAAAATATTTTTGATTATATTTTCAGAAATTGACAACAATTTTTCAAACTTTAGGGAAAAAGGGGGCATGGTAATGAAAGATGAGATTCACAGATATCCCCCCCAAAAAGGTCAGAACATCAGGCTACCCTCCCTTGTACCATCTACCACTCCTGCCACTGTGATGTCAGAAGAGGGAAAACACATTAACTCGGCCTTGTGCTACCCAACTTGAATCTGACTCTCCCACTCAAATGCCCACCAGCTACTGACCTCTGGGGAGGAGCTCACCTGGCTGTCAGAGCTGTAGCCCTCATTAGGAGGGAGAGGTCAGAACAGTCCCAAGACTTGGGTATTTGCAGCACTCACATGAGAAATGGGGCATGTGAGTTTTGGCGCTAGAAGACTGGGTTTCTGGGTGAAAATGAAGAGACAGTAACACCATTGCTCCATCTACCTCAATGGATTTGTGAACACCATCAACTGGGCTGGTTTGATGCACGGGGCATTGGCAGCGATACCGATGCAGAGTCTCCATTTCTGGCTTGCTTATTTGTGCCCTGTCTTCTACCGTATCAGCTTTTCCTTGTTAGCCTTTCGTTTTCCTTTTGTCTTTTTAAACCAGTTCATTGATTTGTTTCATGGGGTGGCCCAACAAACAGTTATGGCAACACTGCAAATTGGAGGCATGGTTTTCGTAAGCTGATATTGCAGCTGGGAAACCCTGTATTGTTAAATCCAAATCTAGCCTGTTGTTTCCAATGCTTCTTTCCCTTTTTCTATAGATGTCTAACATGGAAACAAAATATTTTATTTTCTTTTGAGCCAAATTATAATCTATGCTCCTCCTTGTTTTGTGTCTTTTTTGAAGCTAGAAAAGTAAAGACTTTCACTTTGGGTTGAGAAACTCACATGCATGCCTACACTGTATTTCAAGCCCAATTTGCAAACTGAGATGATAGTTTTATCATCTAATCAGATGCAGATACTAACGTTTTAATATCCACTCATCACCAGATTTTAGCCATTACATTTTAAAAAGAAATAAAATATCTTCATGAAAGGTTATGAAGTAGTAAGCAGAATATGGCAATCAAAGCAATATAGATCCAGTTGTCACGGAAAAATTCTGCTTACTCAAGTACACTTACTTTTCCGTTTTAACCGTATGTCTTCCAAGCAGGGGAACAAGTACGGGATCAATAGATTCACTGATGTTTTCAATTAGTAGAGTCTCTCCACAAGCCAAAGCTCTTTCAATGGTCTTCACAAAACTTAACATGAAAAATAAAAATAAAAATATCCCTCAAATACTAGATAAATGTTGCTAATAGAAATATCTCTTTTATATAATAGATTCTGAGCAGTTTTTCTAAGCATGGTTCAACCACGCAGAACTGTTCACAAAGAATTTTCCAGTGCTTAAAGAGTTTGACAGTTTTGAGTTCATCATCTTTCTACCTATGCTCTGGCTATTCCTCATATTAAACAAAAAATATATTGTATAAGAAAACATGAGGATATAGCACTATATTGAAGACATAGACAATTTGGGGGAGCACATCTATTTTTCAGCCTTTTTAATTTTTTTAATATTATGTTTTTGTGTTATAGCTTTTGGTATATCCTGATCTGAACGATAAACGCTTCCTTAAAGGGTTAGAACCTTAAAGGGTTAGAACCTGAATGACTTGGGAGAACTCTGTTTCAACAGACACTGAAAAGAAACTTGATAATAGTGGAAGGATTAGTAAGCAGATGACACAGTTTCACATAGAAGGGTGCTACAGGGTATGAACAACAAAAGAAATCACGATTATTTGTGTGTATTGGAAAAAGAATTAAAAAAAAAATATCAGGGCAGGTGAAGGAAAAGAGCTCATTCAGAGGAGCAGACAGGTTAAATGATTAACACATTTTAAAAATGAGGCATTACTGTGACCATTTACTGTCCTGTGTTATATCTGGAATTCAGTAAAATAAAGTCAGATAGCCCTTTGAAACCGTAATATCTTACCTAGCTGTCTCTCTAAATCAAAGAAAACGAGGTAAGATACAAAGAGATCAATTACAAGTGCTATGAACTTACATATAATTCAGTAACAGCAATGAGAATTAAAGATATGTTTACCAGGAAAGGACTTGATTTTGCCTTGAATGCTGTACGCTGGATTGAATCCTTCCCTCTGTAAGGTGCATGTGCTGTGTCCTGCTAACTGAACTGCACAGTATACTGAAGTCATATCGTCAGGCTTTGCACCTCTCCTGTTGAAAAAGTGATTTGCCCCTCACAAGAAGTGCACCTCAACTTCCAATTTATTTCCTCCTCAACACTTGGAAACAGCATAAAAAAGGTCCCCTTTCAAGCACCATTTTAAATAGAAAATGATGCTATGGTAAATAAGCAGCAGTGTTGTAATATTTCAATATTTCAAGTCTTCAAGTAAGTGCATTCCAGTAAAAAACAATCCCTTACAAAAATTAGGGGAACTTGAGGGCAGTAAACGTGAAAGCCAATTCTTCAGCACGCACATACCCTTTCTGTCCTAGACGTACGACTTTAAGGTTGGGTCCATATTTATTCTCTATCCATTTAATTCCCTGTTCCTGGGGATCTATCATCAGAGGCCAGCACTCGCAGTTTGTTAGAACAGTGGCATTTTCTGTTGACATCCTATCACCAGGCAGTCCCTCGTTACTCCATGCCGCAATCATAGCATCATCCATCAACGTGGCAATCGGGTCCAGGCCCTCCATCACAGGAATAGGAACCTTTGAATCAGAGTGGAATATAATCATCCAGCAAGGTTATTAAGTAGCAAGACATGACGCAGTGCAACGCGCAAGGTAAGTGAGCTGATATAAATTAAGGCTTTCCAGGCAGAAAAGCAAAGAGGATCCCTGTGGAGTTTCAGATGCAAAAGAATATACTAGGAAATATGATGAGAAGCACTTTATCATATTTATAACAGATTTAAAAGAAAAAGTGTTTTCATTTAAGATATTTACTTCATAAAACTATTTATTGTTCAATAAAGTTAAAAAACCACCATATATTACAAATTCCAGTGTATACGGATTCTGATATTGCAAATTCAATGCTCATGTATGCTTTTGAGCAGGTATTTCTGGAACACAAATCAGTATTTTTCCACACAAAAATTATAAAACCAGGATTCCCATGGTATCTTCTTGATACGGTTAAGTTGTGTGTTAAGAAGCTCAAGAGCCAGAGAAGGGAACGATGGCCAGGGGCAGAGGCAGCTTTGGAGCCCCCACCACGGCACCAGCTGTGGCCATGCTCTCGTGTGAGCGCTCGTTTGCGAAGAACGAAGCTGCAATCTCCACCCTCGCTAGAGCAGCCGTCAGACAGCCACGCTTGCTGGATACTAACCTGTCAGAGGCATTTACAAGGAGATGAAAGCAAAAAAGAAACGGAACATCTGAACTCTGTGCTCTACCAGATGGGTATGGCCAGGAAGGGAAATGCCTAATGCAACGCAACAGAGTAAGAGTGAATAACTAGGTTATTTGGGGGAAAAAAACCCAACCAACAGTGGCTAGTGAAAGCACAAAAAAATCTATACTGGACGCCTGGAATTATTTTTTTCCTTACTAAAGCAAAGGGCAAACCCCCACCAACTCATTCAAGATGTTTTCCCAGGCTCCCTTATTTGTGATTTCTGGCTTGAATTCTAAGCCCATAAATAAAAGAAAAGCGTGGCATCATCAGTGTTTAGCCTGAACCATCTCCTACCTCATTCAGAAGTATTTTAAAAACTCTTCCAACAAAGTTTTCCTCCTCCCTAGATACGTACAGTGCTTCATGCTGGCTTGTAGACTGGAGATTCTTTTAGAAGTGCACACTGAAATAAAAAAGCATGTAAATCTGGTGGTTATTTATAAAGAAAAGTATTACATATATTTACACTGAACCAAATTTGCACCATTATTACTATTTATAAGAATGGCACCATACCTCTAGTGCAGTTTCTGTGGCGCAATATCACAGTTGCCATATTAATACAAAATATATACCACTTTAAAATTCTCTAACCCCTGAATCTAATCACAGAGCCTAAAATAAATCTAACTTTTGAAGAACTTGCTGAAAATACAAGCACAGAAGGACCAACAGGCACACACACCCCACTGCAAGCATGCGATGTATTTATCTCCTGTGTGTAACACATTTGTTTAAATAGACCACAAGACTGAAAATGATTTATTTTATCTCTGGACTGTAAGGCAAACAATATAACCATTCCCATAAGCTGAAATACTTCCTCGTGGAAAACACTAGCACTGGGGTATTATCAGGTTTTCCAATAAAAGTTTTCACACAATGCAAGAAAAATATTTTGATATACAGATACATCTATTGTCCTCATATCTGTACAGAGCTGATACTTCATGGCATAGAACTACTTCTTGTTCTTCTATAGAGGACTATTAATAAACCATCACTTTTTAACATCACTCACCAAATGCATTTCTCTCCTCTTTTCTGTTCTTCCCCCGTTGCAGCAAAACCATCAAAACTGAAATGAGGTATTCTAGCTCACTGCTGTCCAGTGAAAGCATCTTAAAAAGTAAAAAGTTACAGTATGGGTTATTTTTATTTATAAAAGTGTTTAACCCACTTCAGAGGATTCTTAAAAGAGCTAGGAATGACATTTATTTCCAGGGTCCCACTATTGAAAACAAACATATTGGGATAATTTTTTTATCTGTCAGCATTAGGCTGCAAGGTAGAAGGCGGTTTTTGAGAAAGACCTTTAACTGCAGACAGTTTTTTGGTGGAAAAGGACAGGGAGACGTTCCAGGCAAAACAAAGCTGCAGACAAATTGGTGATTGTTAAACTCTCACAGAAAGCAAGTGTCTACGAGAAGACGCCCCGGCAGTTCTGAGTGCTGACCTGGGAAATCTTGGATTTGGCTGTAACTTTTCCAGAGCGTCCTCAGGCAACTCAGCTTGCACGCTGTGCCTTAGCTTTGTGATTTAAACTGAAGTAAGAGCTCCACACAGCACAGATTTGTGAGCTCCACACAGATTTGAAGCCTTTGAGACTGAAAAAATAGAATGGAGCTCTTCAGGAAGCTTTTTGTGTCCTTCCTTAGTTTGATTTTTTTCAGTAATTGGTGCTTTTGTCTAGATGGCCAGTACACGGCAATACTGGCAGCATCTGGCATTCTACTGCCAGGTACAGTACGGTACTCCTGCTCTGAGGACAGCACGGTCATTTCCAGCAAGATTGAGAAAAGACAAGGAAACAAGAAAATTAAAAGAAAAAAAAAATGAAGAAAGAAGAAAAAAATGGTTTAATCTCAACAGGGATGTGACTTCTACTTTTTTTCCTCACACTTTTTTCCAAGAGAAGAGGTAAGGCAGAAGAGTTGCAGATTTTTTTCTCGTCTGGCTTGTTTTACCTACTAGCCACAGAAGTTTTACTCAGTTAAGAGCTGTAATGATTTGGAATTTTGACAGGAGGAAAACAAGGGTGGTCATAAACACAGTGACCCAGCGAGGTTGTGCAGTTTCCACCCTGGGAGGTATTTATAATCTGACTGGACATGGCCCTGGGCAATCCGGTCTAACAAACACAGTTTGAGCAGTGGGGGTGGACTAGATGATCTCAGAGGGTTCCTTCCAGCTTCAATGATTCTATCAAAGTTTAACTCTAGAAATTGCTTTATTCATAATCTCCACCTCCTACCCCCATGAGAGATCCAATTTCGGGAATCCCTTGTGCACTTTGCAGAGTTAATCTTAACCACACTTACCCTGAGATACCGTGAACCGTCAGGAATTGTCTCAGTTATTGATGATTTCATATTAGTAGCTATATGGAAAGCTGTTATTTTATTCCAGTTACGTTTTAAAGACAGCCTACCATCTATTTAAAATGTTGAAATGGTGACTAAAGAATTTCAGAGAAATGAAAGTCCCTTCTTTAAAGAAAATTAATGTTTAAGATTTGGATCAAATCATCATCTCTTTTTCAATCACAATTTATTACATGGTATAAACCCCAAACTGGCAGTATGTGGTACATTATACTTTGATTTGTTCTGGGAATACAATTCCAAGCAAAGAAATGAATGTATGCAGGAATGTATGCTCAAATAGTTTCAGTGTGGAAAGGAAGGTAAAAATTGATCAACCATTAGAGTCATCTTCAAAGTGATGAAATTCTAGATGTAAAATTGAAATAGACTGTCATAACCTTTCTTCCTTGTTTGTACTGTTTGAAATAAGACAAAATAAAAGTTGTTTCACAGTTTGTCACTTGCATCAGGAAAACCTCAGGAAATCATTCTCCAATGAGCAGAGGGACTGAAACAAAGAAAGGGCCAGCATGAAAGGAGGATGTTGCTGAACAACTTATAAGAACCATCCTTTACCCACTGTCCATATAGACATTTGTTTTCCAGAGTAATGATAGTAAACAAAACATATTTTTCCAGTCCCTTACAAATTGTAATCAAAATCAATGAAAATCACTGAATAGACAGTATCTTCCATGCTACAAATAATTAATTGTACAACGCTTGCATCCTGTGGGTGCTAGCTGCTTAAAAGAGCAGTCTCAGATTTGCTCAGTCTTGAAAGCCTTAAAAACGTATAAAATCAATCTCAAATAACAATCTTCATTTAAAAAATAAATTTCTATATGTGTAAAACAAGTAACAAAATAATTGTTAGATTTTATATTAGTTAAGTATTTTCCATGAATGTTTGTCAGAAAAACTCCAAAAATATTTACTGAAATAGTTAAACATCATATCCTGCAAAGGCAGACACAGAATTCTGCAGTAAGACTCAAACTCCTTTGTTATAAAATAGGAATAAAAAATATCTAGTAAGAAAATGGAATTACCTTTAATCAAAGTACCATGCTTTAAAAAGTTAGCATTTAAATGTTTTACAGTGTAAATGCAGGAACTCAGCGTGCAAAGTCCCCCTAAACCCCAGTTACATTCACAGGAGATGCCCAGGAAATGACAAGTGAAGGACTATTCCTGTTGAAAGCTCTAACAGCAATATTTGTAACGAAGCAGTTTTGTTTTAAGTATTTTAGACATTCAGTTTTGCCTACAGAAGTCATTGGATTCTTCTTTAAACCATTAACTGAAAGCAACAAGACAATAAATCCATTAATTTACAAGAGGGCTTTTTGATTTATCCATTCTCTCTTGTTGTCACTGCCTGGTAAGTCATAAACAATAAAGAGCACCCACCTCATTCTCCAAAATAGCTTTGAAATTTGAAGATTTACTAAACATAGAATGATTGTCTATTTAAATCTTCCATAATTTTACCATACCACCCAAGCACCATAAATCACTAGTGACATTGGCTAACAAGGGTTTAAGAGTTGGAACATGCAGTGTAATAAATTTCCAGACAGTTAAAAATCACTATAATTTTATTCTAATGCATTATAGATTGCCTGTAATGTCATCCTGGCCGGGGTGACCCATTTCTAATTTTGAACAGCTGTTCAGCTCGGGAGTTAGTTAATGATTAAATATAAATTGCCTGATTTATTAGTCTGAATGGTTGAGCTTCCAGGTCAATGCTATATAGACAAAATCATCAGTCTTGATGCTTTTCAGAAGTTAACTGTCTCCTGTTCTAGACAAAAAGAATTTATTCTCAGAGGAAAAGACTTGACGTTCTCAATTACTCCTTTTAAATATTTTCCTCCTTAACTTACAAGATAAGATCACTAATAAAAACTCCAATCTTAGAGAAAATCTTCTTTTAACTTTGAATAAACTATAAACCTTCAGATCCAAGACCTGGAGCCTACCCATGGGCAAAGGCCACTGGCTTCCACAGAGCTACCAAAGGCTTTGGGGGTCTGCAGGGTCAGACCAACAGTGACCGTCTCCGGTGTCTTGGGGCAAACAAAACTTTTCATATGCAGATAGCAACACGGACTTGACTGTTTTTTCTACTAAAGGAAAGATCACTTACATATGTTACATTTCTATACATACTAATTTCAGAATCAGGTATCAAAACCAGATCTGTTTTAATTGCACAAGGGTTTTCGATTAGTTCTATACTCTTTCAATAATTTTTTTTTCCAAACTGATTTAAACTTGATTCCCAGCTTTGCTGAGATCTGCAGAACCAAAAGTATTGTCTCTGATATTTGAAAGCAAGGTCACAGGGACTTTTTGAAATCCAACTTAAAATATTTGTTCAGACTGCCTTGGGAACTTACGTAGTACTGTAAATATTTTTTGTACTTTTTATTTCTTGTTATTTACACTTATTTGCCAAAAAGGAATGGTAAAATTCTAGATGATAAACTGAGACAGCATGATTTCTGTAAAGACCTAGGAGAGACTGCATAGCAACACTGTGGCTTACTTGAATGGTTACTGACCGTTAAATAGGCATGTTTTAGCTTTAATGATGTTTGTCTGCTAATAAAGCTAATAACCACACTGAAATATATATAATTTTAACATAAAGACATTTTATTCTTATTTAAAAATTAATAGTTTCTGCAAAAGGAAAAAGCCAAAAGCAAATGGTAAATCTCTGATTGGTGCCTTCCCCTTATTTGCCATCTAAAGTGCAATGAGGGCAGATGCAGGGTGACTCCATCCTGACCTAGAGGATTATTCAGTCTTTCTGCTCATTAACTAGAGGCCGCCCAGGCTGTCACAATGTGTTCACAGTTATGTATAAATGTGGTGACTTAGTGACTGAGACTTCTCTCTAGCCATCGTGCCAAACTCAGTTGCTCAGCAATACATGTTTCTTTAGGAAAAGCAATTGTGGTGCAGCACGCTGTACTTCTCAGGATTGTATCATGGGTTTATTTATGGTTTGGGGTTGGTTTTTTTTTAATTTAAATGGTTTCTAATAAGTATCATCTTGCCTCCTGTCTCCCCCAGCCTTTTCTCCCCACACAATCCTCAAATATTTAACCTCATGCTCAACAAAATATTTCTGATGTTTCAAAACCCACACTAGGATGAAAATATAGGCAAAATCTTCTTACCTCAAGGCCCCTGACCAGCCTGCTGGCCAGCTCAATAGTTTTGGTTGGTTGGTTCACACCAACTTGACATCAGACTTCCTTTGCGACTGCTTTCTCAAGTGAAGCTGTGGGCTTACGCAGACTGCTATACAGAACCTGTGCAGAAAAGGGATGGTTAAATAAGACTTGCTGGGTTGTTTTCTGTTTTGGGTGGGGGTTTTGTTTGTTGTTGGTTATTTTTAATTTATTTTATTTTAAATAATGTATTTTAATGACAATAACTGTAGACAGTGCATTTAAGTCTGAAAGATAAAAACCTTAGAGGAAAGGGTTTTTTTCACTCTTTGCTCTTTCTACAGCTCTTGACACAACATAAGTACACTAACTAACAACAATTTAGAACACGACCAGTATTAGAACCCCCTACCAAATACCCAATTAAATGGTGGAGATCAGGTGCTTGGGGATAATTATATGAGGAGAATTTTTTCTGCTTGATGACAATGGTCTGTATTGCAATGGCCAGACCTGGAGGTCCCAGATAAAAGATTCTTCGCTAGATTCAGTTACAAACATCTTAGGACACTCACTGTAACTATGTCCTATGCATTAAATTGTAACAGAGAGAGGAAAAAAAATGTAAGAATTATTGTTTTAATTTTGTATGTGAGCCCGGTGGCATAAGAAGATCCAGCAATTTGCTGTTGGGCAGACAGGATGGTTTCTCTAGAGGCAGAAAACAAGCAGATCTCCTGCACGCTGATCCACACCCTCATCGAAGATCTTTAGCTACACTTTTATACACTCTGCTCAAAAGGCAGTAACATGCCTTCTCTCTGCTTTCAGGTATTTCATAGTGAAAGTACTTTGACTCAGTAGCAGCCACTGCCCACCCCCAGTGAACCTCTGCAAATTCCCTCTTAGACTGCTCAGACCCGTTATTTTTGCCAGTCGCCATCACTCTTGCCGTGTAACTGGTAATTCACTGACCTGCAGCATTTTCTCCAGATTCTCTTTACTGGGCAGCTAAAATGACATGGCATTTTTAGATAAAATAATGTAAAATTGGTTTTTGTTAGTGCTTTCTTAACTAAAACAGCCAAAAAACACCTGGATGAGGAGTTACCTTATTATTGTTGTTGAAGATATAACAACCTGTCTTTCTGAAAAAGTCTAAGAAATACAGTAATAATCAGTCAAGAATAGTTAGTCAACAAAACGGGGAAGGAGGAGAATTTACAAGTTTCTTCTCGTTTTAAAAATAAAACCTCCAAAATACTGCATCTGCCCACCAAAAAGAACAAAAAAGAGGAAAACCACCCACAATGTGTTTATCTCAGTTTTCCCTTTCCTCAGGTAAACACTTTGATTTTTTCCTACTCTATCAGAAAAAAAAAAAAAAAAGAAACCTCTCCGGCTCAGCAAACTCAGAAGAACTAATGAAAAGAAAGGTGTAATTGTTGAGTGATTAAAGCAAAGATACTAACACCTTGAAAAGTACTATTTTTACAAACAGTCAGGTGAGGCAAAAAGTGAATACAAGAACAGAGCTTGAGAGACCATTTTGAAAAAAAAAAAAAAAAAAAAAAAGACAAGACAATGCAAGACAACAGAGGGTGCAGCAGGCAAATTGCCTAAAACGATTTTGTTTCTCTAGAGTGACTACAGAACTAAAAAGTGAGTTCCTCTCTAGAGTGAAACTTTCCTATTTACCGGAATAGTTTACCAGAAGAACTGCAACAGGAGCGAAGAGTGCATACCTCCACAAAAGCTTGGTGGTTTTGCAGGATCAAAGATTTAGATCTCATCTGCCAAGTACAGTGCCTGAATTAGTAGTGTGCAAACTGGAAATTTAAAAATAATATATAAATTAAAAATAAGAAGTGAATTTTCAAAGAGGGAAAGATAAAATGACAGCTTAGAGCTCAATAAAGAAGGCTGGCTTGATTTCTTAGGGATAATGAGGCAGCCAATCCACTTTTTAATGGTGATGGATCTTAAATTAAGAGATAACAAGGACTTCTGCTAAATAAAGGCATCTCACAGATATGGGCTATAAGAAAAATTTCATTGGTCTAACATGCAAGGCAGAAGGAGAATGAACACAAAGTTCTACACTTTTTTTTTTTTTTTTTTTTTGAGAAAAACAATTATTTCTATACGT
>JAVJGJ010000047.1:111544841-111555007 GCA_035590215.1 Microhierax caerulescens
GCAGGTGCTTAAAGGACTCACAAGTGATAAGCTCTGCCTTACACTCAAGACAGCCAGCCTCAGCTGGATGTTTCAAGTGCAACGTGTACATCTGGAGAACAATTTCCCAACTGTTGCATCACAATGATAACTGAAAAGTGCTGCATAGCCACATCTTTTTTACTACCTTCTACCGAAAATAAATACATGAGTATATACTGTTAAGCACTAAATACTTCCCACTTTGTGGTTGCTGTTACATTCTCCCCAGAACACTAAGCAGAGCATACCATAATAATAAAATAAAAAACTTCAATAACAGAAATTCTCCCCTATCAGAGCTAGTCAAGAGGGGAACTGATATATATTTACATCTGTCTCATCAATCAATTTTACTATATTGATGAGGCAGGCACAGAGACCAGCTGCTGCAAAGGATTTTGTAAGAACATAATTTGGTCCTGCAGACAATTCTGAGGTATGTGCTCCTTATCATAGCCGATTAAACCTTGTAAGAAGTCATCAACCTCCAAGAGGAGACATTACAGTTCGTCAAACCTTTTCCATTTCAGAGAACCAGAAGCTGACTCCTATTGCCATCACAAATGTAAAACTGGAATCCTGCACTAGCTTATTGTTTTAGAAACATTATGCAGTACTATTTCCCCCAAAAGCCTAGGCATTCACCCTCACAAACACATTTTGTGATTTGCTTGAGGAGTTTGGCAGATAAATATCATTAAATGTTTTCCCTTTGACTTTCCTGTATTTCTGCAATTAATAAATCCCAGTGGCACTCTGGCTGGCTTGAGTTTGTCGCCAAAGGTACACAGAAAAGAATAACGCAGGGACGTTATTTTAGGCCCCTAAATACAAACTGTAAGAAAATGAAGTTGCAATTTAATTTCACTTTCTCTAGCTCTCGTATTGAACTATTCTTTTTCTCTCTCAGATATTATATGATGTCCCATTCATCGTTAGCTTTCCCATAAAGCCTTTTGTGGCTTTCCAGCTTCAGTCTTTGGGCACTTTCCCTTTATATACCAGTAAAACCATTACTGCAGAAATAACATTGATTACAGCCATTGGTGGCTGTCAGGTCAGGTACAGCCGTTGCTCACCTGTTGCTTTGGCGCATGCTGCCCAGAGAAGAGTTGGAAATTTGATTGTGTTTGGCAGCTGAGCACTAGAATGACCATTTAATAAGCCTGAACTATTTGAATGATGAACAATTCCTTTTTTGCAGACATCAAACTGATTGATCTTTACCTTATTAAACATGCCTAAGGCTGCTGTAGCACCAACAAGCGCAGGTACAGCTTTCAGCAGGTCAACTGCACACTCTTCCTCTCAGATATACGTCTCCTCAGATTGCTACTACATATTAAACCAATGAATCTTAAGATTTATACTGAAAAATAAGGCTGTAAATCAAATCCCAGTTCCTTAAGCATTCACACTTGCAGTGTAATGTCTGTATACACAAACAGATTTTAAACCCCATTATTTTATGTCATGCATAAAAAAGACCTCTAGAACTCTGACAAGTGGGTTTGTGCTTGGCTCTAGAGTCCATCTGTTCTGCATGGTGAGGATTAACATCTCCTACACTGCAGAAGAGAAGAATCCGCCTCACCTCTGTGCCTGGGAAGATCACGGAACAGATCCTTCTAGAAGCTGTCCTAAGGCACATGGAGGACAGGGAGGTGATTCAAGACAGCCAGCGTGGCTTTTCCAAGGGCAGGTCCTGCCTCACCAACTCAGTGGCCTTCTATGAGGGAATGACTACATCAATGGGCAAGGCAAGAGCTATGGATGTCATCTATTTGGAATTCTGTAAGTCCTTTAACATGGTCCCCCACAACACTTCTCTCTAAATTTGAGAGATAGGGATTTGATGGGTGGACTGTTTGGCGGATAAGGAATTGACTAGATAGTTACATCCACAGGCTCAGTGCCCAGATGGAGATCAGTGACAAGTGGTGTCCCTCAAGGGTCCGCAGTGGGACCAGAACTGTTAAATATCTTCATCAATGACATAGCGGTATCAAGCGCACCCTCAGCAAATTCGCAGATTACACCAAGCTGAGGGTGCAGTTGACACAACTAAGGGAGAGGATATCATCCAGAGAGACCTTGACAAGCTTGAGAAGTGTGCCCATGTGAACCTCCTGAGGTTCAACAAGGCCAAGTGCAAGACCCTGCACCTGGGATGGGGCAACCCCCAGTATCAACACAGGCTGGGGGATGAAGTGACAGAGAGCAGCCCTGCAGAGGAGGACTTGTGGATACTGGTAGATAAAAAACTAGACAGGAGCTGGCAATGTATGCTGTCAGCCCAGAAAGCCAGCCACATCCTGGGCTGCATAAAAAGAAGCGTGGCCAGCAGGTCAAGGGAGGTGATTCTACCCCTCTACTCCACTCTCACGAGTACTGCATCCCGCTCTGAGTCCTCAGCGCAGGAAAGACATGGGCCTGTCGGAACAAGTCCAGAGGAGGGCCACAAAAACCATCAGAGGGCTGGAGCACCTCTCCTGTGAGGAAAGGCTGAGAGAGTTGGGGTTGTTCAGCCTGGAGCAGAGAAGGCTCCAGGGAGACCTTACAGCGGCCCTTCAATACTTAAAGGGGGCTTATAAAAAAGATGGGGACAGACTTTTTACAAGGGCCTGTTGAGACAGGACAAGGGATAATAATTTCAAACTAAAAGAGGGGAGATTCAGAATGGGTACAAGGAAGAAATTTTTTATGATGAGGGTGGTGAAACACCCACCAGTTGCCAAGAGAAGTGGTAGATGCCCCATCACTGGGAACATTTAAGGTCAGATCAGACAATGCTCTGAGCAACCTGATCTAGTTGAAGACGTCTATGCTCATTGCAGGGGAGGTGAACTAGGACTTTTAAAGGTCCCTTCCAATGCAAACCATTCTATGATTCTATGGTTCTAAGAGCAGGTGGGCTGGACCCTCAATGACAGCTGAGTTTTGCAGTGCCAGAACTTCCAGCAGGCAGTCACCACTGCTTGCCTCAGCAAAGCTCCTATATGCTCTATGTTGGCTGGCACCGGCAGCTGCTCAGGAGTGAAGCCTTGCACATACTGAGGATGACGTGATATAGAGCTGGAGACAGAGGGATGTGCTGGCAAACCAGCTACCTACAATCACTAGAAGTTAACAGGCATCTCAGTGACTTTATGATCTCACATTGTATCTGATATTTCTACTAAACCAGTACTTAAACCTCTGGGTAGCTAGATCACATCTATTTTCACTGCTCCAGAAAGAAAACTTGGTATGCGAAGTTACTTTCTTCCCTGCTGCTCTGAATCATGAAGCATCCCTGCATGTTGCTCTGCCTTTTTAAGGACAGCAGTGCAAGACTGGTGGAAACCAGCTGACTAACCCCTTTGTGCTGAAAACACACTGAGAATTTAAAAGAGGTGAAGAGGAAACAGAATAGCTTCGGATTGGTGTACCAGAAACCAGTTTTGATTATATTTATGGACAAATGTCTGTATCGTCATAAAGAATATCTAGGTGTCTAGAACCACTGGATGTTCTCCATCATCCTCTGCCACTCAGTTTTGCAAACTGAAGAGTAAGAAATTGGTACTGATGCTTTATCTGCTAAAAATGGTTTATACTTGAAATATTCATTTTTCAAATTCTCTTCTTCATAGGGTACTCTGATTCTGGCCTCAATGACTTTGCTTTATTATCATGTTAAATATACATGCAGTTAACCTGATGAAAAAAAAATGTTTTACCTTTGGCTTACCAAAGAATATGGCATTTTCACACAATTTTGGTAGCATTCACCAGGTTGATGTTGAAAGGAATATGGGAATCTCAAAGACTAGTTCAGCATTTGTAAGACTAAACCTCTCAGGTTAATTAACCAACTATTGCTTGGCACGGCCTCCTCTCCTCCAGGGTTACAAAGGACAGCACACTACCACCACAACGTTGTGAAATGGATATGCAACAACAGCTTTAAGCAATTTCTGTTCCTTTCCATGAGACTATAATAAACTACATACATTTTTCAAATGGATACTGGATTAACAGATTTTGTGTGATGCCCAATTTCTATCTGGCGTAGGACACTACAACATGAAATACTGCACTTAATGTTTTCTTTGCCATCTCAATATCTAAGGACATAAAAGCCAGGAACTGTAAGGGTAATATGTATTTCTGTATTTGTTTTCTTCTCGTTAAGCTTTTAATATCTCTTGATGAACAACAGCTAGTACGAAGACTGTCCTTCTAGAACACATACCTATCCACCAGACCGTGATCAAGCATGTCTGTATGCATGTGAGATACCACCTATCTGCATGGATGCTTTTCAAAAAAGCCTGTAAGCTTGTGAAGACATCAGATAGTGAATGCTCCTGGTTGCCAACAGAAACCTGGAGATCACTGTGTGAGACATACAAAAATTTAGGACTCCTGAGTTTAGGACTCTATGTAATACTGTGGGATGCAAAGATGACAGGTTCAGCAATGCAGGATTAGAAGAGCAGGTAAGGTACCCGTACAAAAAAAGCTGGGGAATATTAGGGCAGTCTGTTACATCCGAGGAGTTACCGGACACAGGAGAGAACTCACTAGCTTACGCCATTTCAGCAGGTAAGCTGCAAACATCTCTTTCTATGATTGATCTATGATCAAATGCAGAAGCTGGAGGTAAACAAGAGGTGGCAGAGAGAAAGCGAAGATTTTTCATTAAGATGTTGAGAGCCACGACCTTTCCCCACCCCCTCATTTTTCCTCTTTAAAGGGCTCCCCTTTAGAAAATCACAGAAAATACCAGGGAGCCAATGGTCAGTTCTAGTGACACACTGGGGATTTCCCTAACCAGTAAAACATCCACTGCATCTTTGGGGTATATGTAAACGTATCCAATTTGTCAAATCAGCCTTCATCTTTTGGTAAATCTGCCTCTTTTAATTCTTCAGTTCCAAGACTGAAACCACAGGTCTCAACACGGGCGAGAACAGGAGAAAAGGAAGTATCCCATATGAAAACACTGTACTTACTTAATTTCAGGTTTGGAGATCAAACAGATTCGTCAAAATGCTTAATTTGGTTTAACAGTGGCTTAGATCAGTGACCTTACATCAGCTAGCAGCAGTTTTAAGTGAAAGCTGAGCACCTTCACAAATTTTTCTGCAATGATTCAATTATCTGTTTAAAAGCTGATTATTATTTCATTGGTGCAGTTTATTTGGTAAAGTAGCCCTGGAGGGTGTTCTGTATCATCTGCAATTGCGTATTTGGAAGATTATCATACACGTTTTTAAGAACACATTACCTGGGGCTGAACTTAGTTGTATTTGGTTCATCTTTATCCTTGTACCTCATGCTCATCTCAGAGGCTCATTTTCTGTCAGGTCTTGCTTAAACAAAATCTAATTACAGAGAAAGAGGATATTACAGTGATCAAGATGGTAATACGTGGATCAAGCAGTATGCATTGGCAGTAACAGGCTTCTGTAAGAAGTTAATATCCTTACAAAACATGTTTCTACAATTGGTGGGGGCACTTTTCACATACACATTTATTACAGGGGACACAGGCAGATGCTGTCCCTGGAAATAACAAAGATTAAAAACCTATATGCATTACCTTACAAATGATGAGTTACTAATAAAAGTTAGTATTTCCCCCACCCCTTGTGATGTAGCTTGGAGAATGCAATCCCCAATGTTTATTGGCCTGCATCTTAGCCACAACGTATTTTTTAAATTACATACTGCACATACAATTGCAGTTTTGGTTTAGTTTATATTTTCTCTATCATGGTTTGAGATCTGTGTTACTGAAATTAACTTCAAGCAAAAAGTTTATAACAGCCAAACGTTCCTTCTGTTATAGTTTTTAAGGATGCAACCAGGCAAAAAAGTATTAAATTTACCATACATAGTGCTTCTAACGTGACACTATTTTCCATTAAAATAAACAGCTAATTTAAGTCACACGAGTTCTGCTTCTCTTTTTTTCTTATGCTTAGTCATTCTTTGCTTGGTGATGCCCAAAGAAAATACAGGACAAGATAATTTTCTTTTTTAAGGGAGGAAAAATCAAATAGAGCAGGTTGCAGATAAGCCTTAGGACAGTATTTCTTAAATCTACTTCCTCTCACAAAGAGATGAAGGAGCTTTTAATTACTGTCTCCAGAAGTTTAGTCCCCTTCATGTCAATAACTTCTACAGTACAGAGCTCTTCAGTGATGGTTAAATTGTTAGAAAAGCTGGAAGCAGTTAGCAATTAGCAATTAGACGTGAGTAGAGTGGCTCAAATATCCCATGCAAATAAAGAACGCACTGTAGCTGAGGAAGGTAAATCAAAAAAGCTACTCAGTCTGGACCTATCCTTGCTCCTCATCCTCAGGCAGTATCACTATCACCCATATACCTACACCACGCTCTGCATGTTTTCTTCCTTTGAAGGGGCAGGCCCCGTTTTAAAAGGCGATGGCATATCCATCTTCATCTGGCTGGCATCATTCAGAGCACGCAAATGGCCAGTAAAATGACAGCAGTATTACTGCCTACTATTTTAAAACCTCAGCAGTCACATTCATAGTCGGACCTTTGTTGATTACTACACAGATATGTAGCTCTGCCGCACTTATGGGGCATCCAGACTGACCCCACTTTTCCTGATGAGTCTGATCTAAAGTGACTTCCACTCTTCACCTTTTTTTAAGTAGTGCTTCATTCTAAGGCAATACCTCCCAATGGCTTACTGTTGTAAATCTCAAAACACCCTCATAAACTCCAGCCTGAAATCTATAGAACAGAAAGCCAAAATAATTTTTAAAGGGTGACTAATTTTTATCCATTATGAAAAGCATTCACAAATCACTTACCTGGAAGATGTATTCTCATTTGCTGATTTTTTTTTTTTTTGGTAACAAAAATTATATATAAGATTAATATTTAGAAACTACCATCCACTTTATGAAACGGTTTTAGATTAACGTAGCACAAAATGACACTTTTGTTTCCAATGAAAACATTTCAGAAGTGCAATAAAGCAATGAACAGGGGAGTACAGTAATCATTAGCGTCATGTGCTGAACTTCATCCCTGAAACAAAGTGGCCCAAAGATGTGATTATCCCACAATAATCACTCTCTGTGTTTCACCTAGTTGCTTAATGAACTGATTAGAATTGTGTTAAGGGTGTATTTTCATCATCCAAATCCATCAGAAGCATATGGAACTAATACAGGAAAAGCACCACTGAAAAGTGGTTGGTAGGATCTTGAGCTGTTGGATCCAATTTGTGCAAGTATAATTTATTGCGCTATTTGGACTTTAAACTTCATAGCAATTTTTAAGTCCTGTGTAAGATATGGACAAGCAAAAGGCTGAAGTCCATAATTAGCACAAACCAGAGAAACATGAAGGTCCTGATCCAGGCTTCATTTATTTCAGCATCAAAAATCACTTTTCCCTCAATAAAATCAGGATGAGACACAAGGTCATCAGAAAACTAATAAATATCACCTAATAATAATAATTTTTTTAAGAAACTAAACAGAAGAGAATGAAAGACCATTTTGATTGCTCACAGCGTAGTCTTCCCTGTTGATCAGTATCTGAAAACTGTTTAAAGAGTTCTTGGCACCTGAAGTTTCCTTAGCTCAAAATCAGGCATTAACAACTATTACAAGTCAATTAAAATCTTCTGCCTGTGAGATTGATAAATGACACAATGTGTATCAGTTTTCACAGCAAAACACCAGAGCTGAATCAGCTCTTTGGACTTTACAGGCAGAGGAACGTCAGTTTATAGCATTCCATACTGCTGGTGTTATATTTTAAAAACTGTGCTTGTAACAGTAGATGAAAATCTTCAGAGTCCAGATGAAATCATGCATTTCTATTCAGCCTGTGGTAAGGACTAATGCATGTAAACTTCTATATTTCCAACATGGATGTTGATAACTAATGTTAATAGGCTGAACTGAGAGCAAAAAGCAGGAGATTCAGCACTGATGACACATATTATTAGGAATGCTATTATAATCTTAAAAGTCAAGGTTTGCACTTTGTGATATTGTGAGATACTGGAATGAACTTCTGTATCAATGGAGTTGTTCAATTTACCTAGAGCCTCAAAGCCTTTAGAAACCTGAAGTGCTCAGAGATGACTCTCTGACCTTTACTGTATTACAAACAGGTCTGATTCTCAAGATCCACATCCATTAAATGCTTGAATGAGCTCAGTATTTATTGTTCTTTCATCTCATTAAAACAGCTAAAAGGTTGGGAAAAGGCATAATGTAAAGAAAGGTCAAGTGGTAATCACAGTGTGAAATGCTGTTACATGTGTAAGTATAATAATTCTTTAGACTTTATGCTCCCTGGAGAGGAAGTTGTTCAAAACTGTTCACCTAAAAAGGTTTATTTTCTGCTAAATATAGCTCAACAGCACTAAATAGGGGAATTAGACCAACCTTTCGCTCCTCGGCATCTGCAATGGCTTTTTCTTGGCTCACTTTCTCAGTCTGAAACTCTATCTTAGCAATTAAAGCTTCAACATCTTGATTTCTCATTTGCAGTTCTACCTTTGAGAAGCAAATTTGGATTTTAGATCTTGTACCTACAGGGCAAAAGGTAATGCGTATGGTAAAAAGGTAAGCAGCATGGGTCCTTAGGTATGGTTTTGGAATGATTATTCCACATGAGCCCCCAAAATCTGAACTGAAAATAAAATTCATGTTTCATGGGTCTCAGTACTGGAAGTGTTGCCTTTTCCTTTTTTATTTTGTTTCCTTTGGTAGATCGTGTTTGTAGCTCACACGATTCCGTTGACATGAAGAATTTACTAAGAACAGCATAACTGCTCCCACCAGGGACCCCACAGCTCCCCCGAGATGCTCAGATTGTCTGTCCAGCTGCTGAGATTGCGTTTGTAACCAGGTGTCTCAGTGGTACAACAAGCCCACCTGCAGCACCGAGCAAAGATGCAAGTACAAAAGCAAAAGGACATTATGGCACATGCTTAGTAATCACTCTGAGCAGCTAATTCCAGCAGAGGTTTGCTGAAAGGTTAAGACAGACTCAAAGACTGATGAACAAAGACTACCTGTTGGTTTGCTGAAATAGCAATTTATTGCCTGCCAGGCTAGAAACACTAATCAACATATCCAGCGACAATATCTTTCCAAGTACAAATGATTTGTTTCAAATATTGGGGGGGTTGGGTTTTTTTTCCTCCCCTCATCCCTCCACGCATTTTGTCTGGCAGCTATTCATTATAAAAGGCTGTATTTTAACCAGAGGAGGCTCTTATTAACCTGATCTGGATACGGCTGGTCAGACAAGGAGGAAGACAAATATCTGAGGGCTTAAACTTTCATCACATGGAAGATCCTGAGGGCTCTTCTTGTTTGGTGGGCTCCTGAAATCTTACAAAACTTACAAAAATCTTTTAAAAATCTGACCATTTTGAAATGAGAAGACAAAGCTGTAATGCTGACTTGTAGCAGATGACTGTAAAGATCCCAGATCTCTCAAATAGATTTCAATTTGAGACTTTTATGTCTTTTTCTTTATAGAAAAAAACTAAACAGTGCTGCATTTGATATACTTGCGTAGAGCTCCATAAAAACGGCTCAGTGTTCAAGCACCTGGCTAGATAGGAGCTTTGGTATGTCTGCTAGCACAGCATGCAGCACTTGAAATCGTCAAATTATCTTTTGGTCATCATCAAATGAAAATTCAGAGAGGGGAAAAAAAGAAAAGAGTATTTTAATAATTTTAAAAAATAATTTTAATAATAAAGCATGGGTTACCTTATTAAAAATAGACTGTAAAAAAAGCAGTCACCCTTTTCTGTCCACCATTGATTTTTACAGGTCTTCAACTGGCAAAGTGGGAATAAGCCAGCCAGCTCCCATTATTTATCTCACGCAGCAGCACCAAGATGCAACTTTGTGCAAAGGCTGCAGCTGAGCATTTCATTTGCAGTTTTTTATAAAGCCACATAGACTTTTTATTTTTTAGTATGGATTATGTAATAGATTACGGCTGGTCTTCAGCATTTGCAAAAGGGATTATGGAACGTGTGTGTGTGTGTGTGTCTCTGTGTGTGTGTGTGTGTGTGTGTCTCTGTGTGTGTGTGTGTGTGTGTGTGTGTGGTCTTCGGATATAAGATGGTGGCAGCA